>NIUQ01000132.1:0-71575 GCA_002796945.1 Plectus sambesii | reverse complement strand
CAGAAAATATCGCGCGCGCGTCCCCGAAACCCAACGCCCGGGTCCGATCTAACCGACGAGCACCGATTGGTTCGATTGCTTCCTTGAAGAGACTGATGACAGCGCTAATATACGTCATCGATGCACTGATGAGATTTGTAAATGTGTGTGAGAAAGAATAGAGTTGGCTGGCTGGCAGGCTGTTTATAGAGGAACTACGATGACCTTTAGCTGATACGTCATCGATGCACTGATGCATTCAGTACGTTTACGGAAGCCCGTGAGAAAGAATGGAGAATCGGCTGGTTAGCTTTTTACAGGGCAACTGCGGTTACCTCTAACTGAAATTAACGTACTGTATATTTTTTTCGACTATCTATGACACGCTGCTTTACGGTACGATTACTGCAATTTAAAAAAATGTAGGTCGCAGCCATCGAGACATAGTTGAATGATGACAATATACAGTACATTTCTTTCGGCTAAAGGTAACCGCAGTTTCCCTTCAAGCAACAGAACAGAAACGTCATGGAAAACGCTGAAGGAACATTGTGAGGCCAACTACTGAAGGAAAGTGCAGGGAGGAAACAAGAGAAAATGAATAGGCTAAACGATTATGCTCCATGAAGAACATGGCTATTAAGTGACAGCCTGTTAACCTGCTTGTCAACCATGCAAATTCCCCTATTTAAAGCTTGGTCTAGGTGAAATACTGTCCTAAGCCTATAGTAAGGCATTTTTGCGGTCGGTATTCCTCTGCTAAATCAGTTACGGTATACCCTATATCATTACAATACCGTCTCCCTTTAGAGTAACATCCATAAATACATCATCCCTACATCAGGTGCAGGATTTGGAGAATTTCTCTGAGACCAATCTTATTTCTCGGACCGTAGCAAAATCTCAACCGAAAATGTCTAGACTTACAAAAAATGTATTTTCAATAATACAAGTCTCAACTACTGGAGGCAAGTGAATGCAACTGACCGATTCTTGACGGCCGGCACCTGATGAACAGGGAAGTTCAAATTGTCAGCAGCCATTTCCTTTCGCGACAGCATTCTTTGCTCGTTGACTGATCAGGAGATGTAGAATATCACTTTCTTAACAGGAACCTATAAAACGATAATACAACGTTCGCAACTATTCTTTTAACCTACAACGCCGTTCATCCAAACTAGTCACTCTTGCACTATTTTCGTAACCCTTTCATTCAATTAGAACGCTACTTTTATGAAATGGAATGCAAGGGTTTCAAATTATGATAAATGGCGATGTAATAACTCGAATGAAGCGATAATACATTTCACATAGAGAGGTAGCTTGATCAAGGCGAACAAGCGAGGCCGGAGCACATTTCAACCGGCTTAAATCGACACTAAAGATGGACATTTTTTAATCATTGCTTTTACTTTCCTCATAAACTGTACCAGACAGATTAAAAGCGCAACAGTAACGTAGCACGTTAAGATATGCCAACTTTTCTTTCGTCGTGCAAGAAACACAAACAGCGAAACTCAAAGTAGTCACCATAGATGCAAAGTAACAAATATGACAAATTACAAAAAATGCCTCCAGATTAATAATTTCCGTTTGATAAACAGGGGGATTACCACCCCAGATGGCCGTTGGAAACGATTGACCGCGCCGCTTTCGAGTGGTTCAAAATAGAAATTTAATGGACACCGCACGTTTACTCGACATTTGTTCATAACTAGCCCAAATTAATTGTTGAATAAAGGAGTTCAGCGATGAATGTCTAATCGCAAGCTACATTGCTGTGAAGTTTTAACTATTAAAAACTGTGAAGGAAAGCATTAAAGGCAAGGAAACTTGCAGCTAAACCTTCCCGTGGAGAGATTAAAATGTGGCCATATAGTTCACTTTTCAAAACATTTTCAACATATTCTTTTTTGGTTTGCGACACGATGCTCCAGCTGGATCAAGTGGAGCCTCGATAAGCAGTGAAGATCATCAAGCCATTACAAAAGTTCACGGATTGCCCTGACACATCAAGCCAACGTTACAATTTTCCAAATGGTACGGCCGTAGTATATACGGCAGTTGTAAGCAATAATGACACAATCGCAAAATACAAACGAAACACGACACACGTTGTTGCATTTCCACCAATGACAAGCAAATGTACAAACACGTCGACAGCATATTTTTCAAAATAACCAATTGGCTTCCTTAACTTCCAAATGAGAACAAGAAAAATATCGGAAAAATTAATTTGAATAAACACTTTACGGAAACGTCTAAAAAACTAACCCCAGACCCTCCAAAAATAAGCAAATTAAGTAAAAATGAAATCAACCCCATAATGTAGGCAATAAACAGCAGGGGAACTCTCAACTCATTTCATAGCTATTTAGAGTCCTCATTTAGGAATTGGTCACAGTTTCATAATAACTACAGAAACACATTCGCAAGGTTGATAAAACACACAAAAACGTTCATTCCCCAATGGTTGAAAGTGTGCCAACCGCTGATGAGCCGACAGAAATGCGCTGTTGTTGATGCTGATTAAGTTGGTCCTTCTTAGCGGCGCGCATCGTACGTCTATTCGCGTACCGCTTTAAGTACTGAAACAGAAATAAGTGGTATATTGATCCAAATTTTTCGATCATTCACAAGCACTTTCGTTGTCAAATTTTATAATCAGAATTGCCAAGATTATAGTCAAAAGTTTTGGATCAGTAACAAGAAATCTCGTCAGACACCGTAGTTGACATAGACGAACTTGCTTTTTCGGTGCTAGAATACTAATTTTCACCAAGAATGAAAGTTGCTTTTTTAATCTTACCTGCGTAAATTGATATAAAAAAGCGCTACCGACTTACGAAGTAGTTTACGTTTACCCTATTCAATTTTAGTTTCCTGTTACTGACGAAGAAATGGTGACAAATAAGATAAGATGAAATAAAAAAGAGACGCTTACCTTATCGACGCGCACTGCGTGTCTCGTTACAGCTCTCAAAGCCGATCGGCCTTCCGAAGCCATCGTGCGAAGCGCCGAATGCCGTCTGGCCATAGTCAGTGCCATCTCCCTCACCAACGTCGTGTCCTTTCCGCCTACAAATAAAATGTCATGGATTCTTCCCCGAATAATGTATCCATCAGGATATCGGATCGTAGGGTTATATTAGAGGAAGGATGTTCACAAGCAAAAGCATACAATTCAGAGATCGAATGGGCTTCATACAGCTGGATAAGTGCATTTATATAGGCATCCCGATGGAACATTCCAGAAGGCATATCGCGCTGTGAACCATTCTTATTAGAGAACCATTCTAGAATGTTCTATCACCCACGTGCTATGGAGTGAGCGCTGCGGCAGAGGCGCATCCCAATTTTTCAATTTGCATTCGTTTTAACGCAAGGCAAAATAACTTGAAAAGAAATATGAGAAATACTAAAAGGCGCAGTAAGTACCAAATAAAATACAGCTTTGAGCACGAACCTAAATCAGACTGGCATGAGAAGACGAACGTGTCCATATCTTTAATCCAGTTGTCCATTTTCAGCCAATTGTCCATTTCAGATTCTTCAAGAGTGTTCAACTGCTGTTCCATTCGCTGCAGTTTCCAAGGCGACATTCGCTCAGCGGTCGCTCGATCGCTGGCTAATCGCTGAACGACCTGCAATCCCAATTACACCTTATTTCATCACAATTTTTCACCTTTGCATTAAATTTAGTTATAAAACTTTCACATATCTCAATCAACCACTCCCACCCAGTCTTCTGGCCCGTGATCCGTTTGTCAATTCTCCCTTCCCTTCAGTCTTGACTTAAAAGAAAGACAAAATTAGGCATAAAATAAAAAATCTCAAACGCGAAAAACAAGTTCACCCCCACTGCAAAAACCAAAATCCGTTAACGTACCTTCTGCTGAGTATTGTTAGTTTCTCTGGCAACGCCGGTCGACGACGATGACGTCATTCCAAAATTCGAAAGTTCGCCATTGGTCGACGACGTGGAAGAGGCGGTGGATGGCTGTTGGGAAGCGAGCTGCGATTGGCTGCTGCTGGCGTGGCCTTGCGCCGATGGAACACGACGCGGCGGCTTTTCGCGGATCTACAAAACACTCAATTACGCACTCAAACCTCTAAATGGCTCATGCCTATCGTACAGGTTCTTTCATCATGGCTCGACAGTATTGTACTCGAATTTTTCATCTCTGGATTTAATTAGAGCGCTAGTTTGACGAAAACTGAATGTAAAAATGACGAATGAAGATGAAAGACCATGTAATGCGAACGTTGAAATTTATCTTGTCTATTTTAATAAAGACAATTTAAAAATTAAACAAGACAATCAATATTGGGTTATGATGATTTCATAGAAACGCGACTGCTTTGATTTGAAAGTGTTCTTATAATGAAGTACGAATGGACCATTCTAAAATGTTGTGTCACTGAAGTATTGATGGAGCAACACCTGTAAATCAACTGTTACCATGTCCGATCTCTTGAAGTGGTTGCGTCGTGGCTGCCAAGTCAACAAATAGCCAGTGGTCAGTTTCGGCCGGGGTCGATAGAGAGGTCCGCTGTCGCTTTCCTGCCGCTCAGGAAAGCGCTCCGAGAACGAAGGCGTCTTTTCGAACGAGGAAACGGTACGTATGGGCGGCGTAAGACTGTCTCTATCCTAAATCGAACAACATTATATGCTATTCCACTTTAAATAGAGCACTTTTCAATTCAATGAGGAAAATTTTCAAGTCGAATCAATATGAAAAGTATCCTTCATGAAGAAGAGGAAATAATATAGCATTCACTCACCCCGAGATCCTCAATAGTAACATCATCATTCTCATCCTCATTGTCGGACAGCAGCGATTCATCTTTGACTGTTCCATTGCTGATGTTGCTGTACTGAGCCGGACTCTTAGGGCTGAAAGAAATTAACAGTTTCAAAGAAATCACCGAATAATTCGCCCAAACCCCAATAACCATTTCGAGTCAGTCTGAGAGACAAACAACAACGCAATGATTAATTGCAAATAGGATAGAATGATAGCGTAAAACATAGCGAGGCGGAAATGAGCCAAGACGTTATGCTCGCAATTTACTTTTCTATAGTAAAGCCTAATTTCTTAATTAATAACAAGAAAATGAAATGTCGGTCCCGTAGAGATAGGAGAGAACAACTTGGACCATACAGCGAACGTGCTCAATTAAATTTTTCACACTACGCGTGCTACGGTGTTCCCTATGGCTCTCTGATGCTGATTAAGAAACTTTGACTATAGGACAAGGGGAAAAGAGCCCAACGAACCGATCGGCTGCTCCAGGCGGCGCGACTTGCCAAAGAGGGATGACGGGTCGCTGGGGCAGAAGCTCGTCGTCGTCCTCGATTTTAATACGTTCAACCCCCGCCATGTCCGCCGACAACCGCTCGAACTGCTGCTTTCGTGGCCGCTTTCTGCAACATCCTCTTATACGATTTCATAAACGCCATTTTATTCTTTACTACAGTCGAATTCGTTTAGACTGAATTTACTTATACCGGTAATTTTGGCCGGTCCCACCAATAACAGCATAAACAAATATTACTGTATAATCAAGAGATCAAATTTTATCGTCCACGCTGAAGTCGTGTGCATGATGAAAAAGTTTCTGGTTCAGTTCCCTATTGCATATTTAAACTAAGTCATACTTGGTGGAAGTGTCTCTAGCGTTGCACTGTCTACGATATGAAACCAGTCCTATGATAATGCACGGCTTACGTCATTTCTGCTTTGTCATCGCACATTTTCACAATATCTGTGACAAAACTGCAGAAATATAAATACATTTGTACATAAACATAAGTTTTGTAAAACTGATCTCAGCACCAAATATTAAGCGCAAAAGATACGCTGGTAGCGAACAAGAATTTTCAAAAACAATTCCAAGCGGCGATGAAAAAGCTTTCCACCAAGACTTGACGTACCTCGGCGACTCGGCGGGATAGTGATCGGCGCCGGAAACGGTAGAAGAAGACGAGACGGTGCTGTGGTTGCTGGCCGTCTCCTCGATGCCTTCGGCCGGCGATTCATTGCGTAGCGGCGTCGAGGCATTGCGTTGCGGCGTATTTCCGTTGCTCGCCGATGCCGGACGATTGCCGTCCAGCGGCAGACGGCGAGCAGCCGAGGTCACCCCTGAATCACGATAATTAAGCATACAGTATCGTACGAGGACGGTACGCCTCACATTCCGGATTGCGTTATAAGACGCCACACGCGCATGCCTTGGTTACATACCGTATCATGTGCATGCGCGTATGGCGTGTAATAACGCAATTCCGGAATGTGAGGCGTACCGTCCCCGTACCTACACTATCACTAAAAGTCCAACATTTTCATCTTATTGATACTGACTAAGAAATTACGACTATCGTATTTCTTCTAAGAATTACCATGGGCAACTATTTTCTCAACCTAGGCCTGAGGGGGGCGATAACTGGAAGGTGGGTGATTATTAGAAGAAATACGGTATGTAACAAATATAAACGACGCATTTTCAAGCGAAAATCTACAATAATAGATCGCGATTAGAATCTAGCACCACTTAGTAAATGTCATTAGCGTATTTAGTGCAAATCGTCGTGAAAATGAGTGACTGACCAGCATCCCTGAATTTGCGCAATATGCTGGGACGAGGACTGGGACCAGGCGTCGTTTGCTGATTGTTCGACTGGCCTCCAGCAGCCGCTGCGGGACTCGCCTGAGACGAAGGGGAAGTCGCCGAGTGAATCAGAGGGCTCTAAAACAACCGTTTATTATTTAAGGTACAACAAAAATTTCGTTTGAGAACGATACGCTCCATCTGGCCGGTATGCATCCGAACACGCCACACGCTTAAGCGGTGATTTACTACGGTATGCTGCGCATGCGCGTGTGGCGTGTTCTAACGCAATCCGGCTGGATGGAGCGTATCGTCCTCGTACGATCAAAAAACATTAAGAAGCACTTACCCGTGCACCCGGTGGGACGGCGCCCTTGCCGGGAGGGACACCCATGAAAGTCGGCGGTTGAACGAGATTGGGGAGAGACGCTGTCAGATTGCTCGGCATCGAGTGCGCTTTAGTCGGCACCGGCGGGACGATCGCTGTCGGCTGTGAGTGGAGCGGACGGTTCAATGTCGGCGGTAGTGATATCTAAACGAGCGCTTTACTGAATTGTACTATTTCCACCTTGAATGGATTGTTTCCTATTCATGGAAAACATTCTCCATGTAAAAGGGATGTATTCCATTTTGAGTCAGTGGGAGGGTTTCGTATCGCGTCCTTTAGCTAAAGTCGTACTTAAGGACTATCCTTAATCATTGGGTGGGTTTCACATCGCGTACTTTAGCTAAAGTCGGACTTAACGCAATGGTAAAGGATAGGCCTTAAGTCCAACTTTAGCTAAAGTACACGATTTGAAACCGGACCATTGCGCTAAGTGCGACTTTAATTAAAGTACGCAGTATGATACCGGCCCAATGTAGAGAATTTCCTATTTAATTTGAAAAAGATTCTATTTGAACTGAAAAGTGCTCTTAATTAAGTAGAAATGGTATATACCTGCGCAGACGACGCGACGGAGGAAAGCGGATTTAGCGCCGATCGGCCGAGGTTCGGAAAGTGCTGCGGCACTCGGAGAAGCGATGGATGCTGTTGCAGGGTCGACGGCATCGACGGTATCGGCATCGAAGTGAACGCTGAATCTGAAAAGAATGGCGCCATGAAAGAATCGATGACATTGAGAACTATTGACGGAACTCAGAACCAACCAAGACAGCAAAACTCTGACATAAACGAAATTAGAAGCGTTTAACGAGCAATCACTAGTGCGAGTTTCTTGTCAGAATGAATTGACATTTACGTTACAACGCTAGCTTACAATAGGAACATGACAAGAAACGTACATGGTTTGAACGAGGGCTTGCCAACCGTTACGCTACTCGCTGTTCGTACTTGAAACGAGAACGATTTCGAAACCTGCAAAACAAATGACGTCATAAGCTTCGACTATAATACGATATTAGTTATTATTGATATCAATTATAATATTTATTTTTACAGTTTATATGGGTAGCTTTTTGAAATATAAGCCCTTGCTATTGCATCAAAGGGGCTAAAACTGAAACAGCATACAATGGGGAAATGAACTGAGATGTGACAATGGTGAAAAGCAAGAGAAAAGATAGTGGTTGACTTTAACGATAATAACTGTTCAAATCCTCTATTGCAAAACAGGTAACCAAGAGTGCAACCTTTTCGTAAAGTTACAACCACTAATTCATAATTTCCCCATCCATGATTACACTCTTTCCTACTCTTTATAAAGTAGGCGTCGTACTCCCGAGATAAGATAGGATAACAAAGAAAATAAAGAAGAAGAATTCCAACATACATCAGGGAAGCCGAGAGGTTGATTGAGATGGGTCTGGTGCAGGAGCGTTTGCGCGGGACGATTCAAATTGTAGCCCGGCGNGGTCGGCTAGAAAACAACCATAAAATACAGGGACTTACATCACAATTATATAATCGGGCTAAAGGGCGACCGGTACGAGAGAGGTCCTAAAACGATACTCGCCTGATTGCAACATTTGCATTCAAATAGCACCGTACGGCATTGCTCTGGCCACAAATCCTTACTTAACGCAGTTCAAATCACGCGCCTCCGACTAAGGTAGCGTTCGCGTACCGGTCGCCCTTTAGCCCGACTAACAATTATACAATATTTGTATTCAATTTCGTCAAACTAGAGTTTCAATTAAATGCAGAGATGACAAAATTAAAAATTGACGAATTTTCATGCATAAGTAATGCATTATGATGAGAAAATCCCTAGGTATTATCTCCAGTGCAATATGTACAGTTTCCACTTCAAAGAGGACGCTATCAAATTAAGAAGAGCGTTTTTCATATCGATTTAACTAGAAAAGCGTCATCTTTAAATTAAAGAGTGTCCTTAATAAAGTGGAAATGGTATATTCATCCGTTTTACCTTATGCAAGGGCACCTTATTCGCGGGACTCGGCAGCGGAAGTCGCAATCCTGGCAGTCCGCGGAACACGTCACCCAACGGCTGAAACGGAAGATGACAATGCAAATACAACTCTACTACGCAACTATCAATCTGTCAGAATATCTACTTTTGCCGATCTATATCAAGAAATTTTAGATTCATTAGAGCAAACTGCTCCGAAAGTCGATATCACTTCGCTTTATCAATTTATGCAAGCAAATACCGAGAAATGATTATCATTCTTGGTGAAAAATGGTATTCAAGCACTGAAAAGGGAGCTCATCTTTGTCAGCTAAGGTAAATGGCGAGATTTCCTAATATCGTTCAAAATTCTTTGAACGATATTACGCAGCAACCAATCAGTTATAAAACCTTGACAAAAATGAATGCTTCGCGCAAACCAAGTTTACGACTGATGATCGCTTAATCATCTATTTAGCGAGTTAAAAATAACTTATCGGCTTTCTGCTAAAACCTATTCCCCTTGAGATATTTTTTCTGAGAGATGGGAAAATCTTTAACGAACACGTTGATTCACGCACAATCCCACATTAAAGAGTTTAATATTGTAAATACTCGTTCATAGATTTCTTCATTTTCATTAGAAATGGTAACAGATAGAAATGAACTAACCGAATCTGATGTCGGTGGTATGCGCCGATCACTGCCAGTCGATGAAATTTCCCCTGAACGAGCCTTCTGAAAGAAAAAATATGTCTAAATTGCGCATAAATCTCTTCCGAGTATTTCGTCATCACCCCCAACACCCCGTCTTGTGCCGCCCGCTCTACATGACTGCTACGGGTTTGCGCTGGGTGTCGCGTAAGGTTTGACATTCGTGAGGGATTTTAAAAGGTTTTTAAACTCCACAGAATAAGAAGCAGCATGCAGATCACGTGATAAAATCTTCCAGAATGTTTCACATGGGTCTCCCTCAACGTCTTCAAAAAAAATACAACGCCATTATACCTATTCAGTGAGAGCGGAATAAAAGATTTAGTAAGTCTCCTAAATTCAAACATTTCCTATCAGTAAGAAGACAAAAAATGCCACTCATTATCGCAGGCTGAGATTAAAGAACGTATTATTACAGCGTTAATTGAACAATCATTAATTATTAGTTTGACTATTACACAAAGATATGTAGCTCATCGTTTGGCACTTTCTATTCTATGATTATTCTATGGTTATTTGTTCTTCGTTCATATAAAGCGCAGAAAAATTCTACAACGATCTCAAGAAAATCTTCTATGGAAGTGCTTTCAATATAGTAACGCTTTTAATAAGCATTCATTCCAAAGCAATCAGGACACTTTCCATTTTAAAAAAGACGTTTTCCACATCACTGAGGACAGATTTCATATTGATCCGATTCGAAAACTGGTTTTTTAAATTGACTACTGTCCTACTAGAATTAAAAGATGTCCTTATTAAAAGGGAGCTGGCAACTATGGGACGTTCACAGCTTACCTTTTCATTCTCTTCAGGCGATTCACTCATCATGGTTTCCGGGCAGCTGAGATCAACCGGCGGCGTCGGTTCGAGCAATCTTTCTTCCGACATTCTCCTTCGCTATCTACTGTCGTCGAATTAAAATATTCCGCCGCAATTCCGCTGTTCAATACTTCATACCAACGCAGTAGAGGTCCATTGGTCAACGTTACTTCATCGAAACCGACGACCTATTTCGTTCAAATCGAGCTTACGTCGGCATCGTTTAAACGAATGATGACAATTACAGTTGCACACTTTCGGCGACCAATCCGCACACTTTTCGACAAACACACCTCGTAAACGCAACCTTATAATTTGAAGTACTGTATGGCGGGAAATTGATTGCGGAAACAGTGCTGCCACTAGGCTCTGCGTTAAATTCACTGAAACAATTGCTAAATAAAAGATCAGCGGTATTATATCACTTTAAAACCGGGAGAGGGATGATTCTTAAATTCAGGACGCTTATCAAGTCGTATCTAGCAGGAATAATATTCATGAATTAGATATGGTGCGTCATGTAAAATCACTACAAATGTACCGAGAATACATAGTACCCTCTTCAGTATGTCTGATGCTCATAACTTATTGAAAGAACTTAACTGCTTAAGCTTGTGATAGATCTTGGAGAGCATTGGGTTATATACCCGACAATCGCAATTCATCTTATGCTAGTTTCACAGCAATCGAATATCAAAACATTGTGCTTATTATCATGCAGAACTGAAAATCAAATTGGAACAATAGAAGTGCGCATCTATGCAGCACGCATGCTAGAGCATTATTAAAACGAAGCACCTCCTGCAAGTTCAGTTGAGAGGAAAAGAGCAAAATGTAGTTTTATTGCAAAGAGGCAAAGAAATCATTAGGTGCTGTTTCGAATACTTGCACAGAATAGCAAATAAAGTGGTTGTACTTAACATTCTCATCCATCGCAATAATCCACCTGCCACAAAAAAATGAATCAGTCCAGCAAAAGGTGATCGCCGCTCGGTTCTTTGCATGCGCAGATGACGCGATTGGAAAAGGGCTATCCAATAATCCGTCATCATAATACCATCTCGCCTTAATCGATCGAGTTGATCAGGGGCTTACTGGGGAGTCGGTTCGGCGCCCGTCTATCACTGTGGCGCATCGCAGAATAGGGCGCCAGTTCGCTTCTGGTGTAACCTTGGAACTAATATAGTAAGCATCGTTTGCCTTGAAAATTAGGTCATCTGGCGCTCCGACCTCACCAACGACCATTTCCTTGACTTAAATAAGAGAAAGTTCCGTTGTACCGATATACGTCATTTTCACGTTAACGAGCACACTTTTCAATTGAAAGAGGATTTCAGATCGACATAGTTTTAATCTTGTGACTCGCGCTTCGGTTATTTTGCTGACATCCTGATGCATCGGTTTCATGCCTTTATCTTCTTAATTGCCCTTTCCACTGCTACTGACTTGAACGAAACGAACGAAACGCTGCCGAACGAAGACGTATGCGGAGATTATGACGATGTATGCGACAAAGTCTTTACTGAACTTCGCAATTTCTTAGCCAAATTTTCAGTTGTGCTGCTTCTGGGCGACATTGGGAGAATGCGATTCGAATGCATACTGGATGCGACCATTTTGCCAGAACGCCTGCGGCTCCTGTGGATGCATCGGTACTTTTTCATGAAACGTTCGACAGGCAACTTTATATGTTACCAGCTTACTTACTCATTTTCTCATATACGAACAAAATAAGGGTGATATCATTTTGTGTTTACCATCCCACGATATAAAGCCAGTCATTGAACCGCAGTGGGGTGGCTTATACTATAGGCGAAGGGAAGAACGGCACCTCCTGTCCCATGTTGTCTATAACGTCTATCGTACCCTTGGCCTGAGCAGAATGATAAATTTGAAATTTTCAAAGGGGTTATAACAGTTAAACATATGTTCGAAAAATGCCCAGCACCTCTCCAATCGCATTGATTTTGCAGTTGAAAATGCGCTGACGTGTGAATCTAACAGAAACATCAGCGACTGCCCGAAACTCGAGCCTCGCCGCGAAACTAAGCCAACAACGATTAGGCCCAATAAGTTTCGCCGACCAACTGCAGTTCGCTCTAAACTGTTAACACCGCCTGGACCGAATTCTCCGTCTACCAGCTCGATTGAATCAAAGGGACTCACAACGATCGGAACAGATAAATTAGCAACTGGCACTGGATTTACGATGAATCCTCCAGTGAGCAGGAGGCGCAGGACCCGAACGACAACAGCAACAACTCAGGTTGGTCAGGTTATATGCGACTATGACATTACGCTGTTCACAACGGGTACTGTTGTCTTACTTTTTCAAATTATTAAGAAGAATCCAAAGTTTCACGTACAATCGGAACGCCGAAGCGCTCTGTTCAACTACTGTTGTTTATAGTTTAACATATTAAAACTGAATGAGACGAACGTCGTTCAGCGAAAGTGTGTCCATAGTACGACTTCTAACAGTTGAATGCCATTTTAAAACGTAGTGAGCTCAATTAATTGAGTTATCCTCTCGTAAGGATACAGGCGTACAGAATTTATTAATGTACAACAAACTATTAATTTAACTAATACTGCCATTTCATTTGTTAACGAGCAACGTTTTACACTTTTTAAACCAAACACTTTTTAATGAGTATTATTTTCGTACATTTGTTTTAAATGAGATTCTGAAAGTGTGACAGAAAAAACATTTGTTGCTGAGGTATTACGGCTCCATTCAGGTTTATCGAACCGCACCAACAGCTTCTTCTAAGAAGCACACCGGCACTACTATTCGACTACCTTCTGCCGTTACTGTACTGGAGGAAGAGGCGAGTCATTATTTGAAGTTATCATAATTTAAACATAAACAATATATGTAGCTATTCTGCAGCGCATTAACCTTTGATTAATCTTAGTATTTATATGAAGAATTGAACATTTCCGCTAAAAACGTAATTCACAAACCCATTCAAAATACTGTAACTGCAATCTTGGCATCTGCTAGCTTTCGCCAATGCTTATCTTTACCTTTCATCTTTAAAGTTCTGACACCGTTACATTTCTTGAGAATTCCTCATTTTTGTCGTTTATACAAGGATTATCGCTTTAGACCTCGGAAGATAAAGGGAGCAAGGGTGAAGGTGAACACGAGAGTGAAGGTGACGAGTATTATGCAGATGACGAATGCTTTGACTCTCACGAAAACTGCCATTATTGGGCAAAGAGTGGCGAATGTGAGAGTAATGAATACTGGATGTTGCCCGAGTGTCAGAAATCGTGCAATTCGTGCGGCAAGTTTACTACTCCGGCGCCGAGAACAGGTCAGTGGCTTTAATTTGATTTATTTATTGCATATAATCGACTTTGACGCTTCCATATTTCGAACTGCCGCGATGTGAAGCATATTTGAAAGCAGCTCACATATTCGAACAGTTGCCATGTAAGAATTAAAATACAACGAATGCATAAGCTATTCCAAATCAAGTTCGTTACGAACGTTGTACAAAGTCGAAAATATTATTCATCGGTCACAGACCCCTATCTACCGCTGTATAGCATTTTCTGAAATGCGCACCATCAAGTGGTGGCTAGCCAGTACTAACTAAATTAAAGCTTTGTACGCTTCGCTTTGAAATTTTTGCGAATTCTAAGAGCCATGCTGCTCTACTAACAATATGAAATATTTCTGTCACATTGGCGGGGAGGATTAAAGAGAATCTTAGTCCAGGCCCTATTTCACTAAATGAGTGAAATCAATGAAAAATTGGCCGAGCGTCTTATTTCAAGCATATATGGCCTAGTGTCAAAGGTGTGAGACGCAGCAACTTTTATCAGTTATCTGCGATTGAGCTTTAGTGAAGTAGGGTTGTGCTCTGGAGCGAAGGGGTGACGCAACCACTCCCCCATGCTCCCCTCTGTTTGTTTACGAGTTACTCTCTACCTTTCAGATTGCACAAACAACTACATCATGTGCAGATTTTGGGCATTAATGGGAGAGTGTAAAAAGAATGTCGACTGGATGAAGATTAACTGCGCCCGTAGCTGCCGCGAATGCACGCCATAACTCTTTGTAATCCTCCACCCTAATCGATTTCCTTAATTTTGGGACAGCGTGATGAATTTGGATTATCACTTTTCGCTTTTAGATCATCTGCAGACACTGTCGGCAAATTAACGCCAATAGTTTTGTATTAATTAACTGTTTACGCTGCCAACATCGTCAGTTGTTCTCAAATGATTTTGAATTGCATCTGATACTGTGCTGATCTGTTTAATATTTGAAGTGGATCATAGATCTCATTTTATCTTATTGTTTTATTCCTTGCTAACAGAATGTATAGTGATATGAGAATGCAAGGTGGCGGTGGTAAACATAGTAATTATGTTACCACTTTATGACGGCAGCCAATATTTCTACAATTTTCTTAATTTATGAAAATCAGAGCAGCGCTTTGACTACCGTGATCGCCGGCAGCAACATCTGTTCATTCAATACGTTCATTTGTATGGATCGAACACTCGCACTGCTAGTTATCAACCAATAAAGAATAACGAGATGAGCCTGTCCGTAGCCATCCGCCTTCATTCAGGCGAATGTACACCCGATTGTAACTCCGGACACCATGCAGCGAAGTATTGGATGATATTACTATTATTCTGCTTGTAATTTGACTATCACTTTCTTCAACATGGCCGTTTCTTTACGACTACAGCTTAAGATGCAGCAGTATATGTGTAAGTTACGATCTTCTAAGAACAGTAGTATATTGCCTTAATTATTCCTAATCTCAACATGTTTTTGAAGTATTTATGGCCATCATGGCTATGGTGTTAAGGAATGGAATCATAAATGAGCAATATTTACGGCAAAAACTGATCATAAGAGAGTGTTCGTACACAGTATCATAACGCAGCACTGAGCGCTGAAAAACTGGAACTATACATGAACTCAACCGGTGAGATATGTGGACAATACGTCCCCTATTTGAAAGTTTTCACTCGCAGTGCGTTGATTCAGTTTTATTCTCTCGATACTCGCATCATATGATGACTACCAGAGATCGCACATCGCAATCAACTTTTTGAATGAGTCACGCATAATTGTCGAGTTCAGAGCCCCGCGTGCACGTTAAATATATCCATTCATCCATTTATCATGCGCCCATCTGTTGTCAATAGGCGCGTCACTACAACATATGAATGCGAATGCAGCTGACAGCCATGCATTTCGTGGCGAGGGCAGAGTTATTTCCATGTGCCATACTCGTGGCCTTTTATGCGAGTAGTGGTG
This sequence comes from Plectus sambesii, assembly GCA_002796945.1. Taxonomy (NCBI): domain Eukaryota; kingdom Metazoa; phylum Nematoda; class Chromadorea; order Plectida; family Plectidae; genus Plectus; species Plectus sambesii. The sequence goes on along the minus strand of NIUQ01000132.1, from coordinate 55,807 downwards.
TCGATCATTTGCGAGAGAATATGTCAGCGGAATGCGGGATTTTTTGCAAAGCTCAGTGCCGTAATCCGGCCTCGATCAAAAATCTGAATTGCCGCTGACTTTGCTCGTTGTCAATATTTTTGCACAGTGACGCTGTTGCGCAGCCGTTATTTCCTCCTGCGAAGAATATTGAAAGAGTTTTTCAATGGATTCTAGCGATAATAGCTAAAGATCACTACTACTATCTTATTTACCCGCCCTTATTATCGCTCAATTCAATTTGCATCGTGTTATATTTTACTGACGATAGTTTTGTGAAAAAGCCTCTGAGCGAAAGCAGCGAGTAGATCGAAAAATGGGGACAAAGGCTAGAGGTGGTCAGGGGAAGGAATATTTCTTTCGGTTTTTCAATTAATCCTCCTCCAGGCTCTTCTATTCTAGCTTTGCGTCTGGTAAAAATAATCTCTATCGCGCAAAGAGCTTTCAACTAGACTTGAGCTTCATTCGCGTGCTACATCTTCGTATTCACTTCACTTAAGTGAAGCGCTTCAAGTTCAAATTTTTACACGCTCATATCGAAATCTACTGGGTCGTCGTTTTTTAGGATGATTCAACCAACTGTATTTGTTCTCGTGGCCCTGTTCGCAGTAGTTGCCACCGATTTCAATGATTACGGTAACGGTAGACCATTCGGCAATCGACGAGGTACTGGCAGTAATCGCAAAGGAGGCTCAGGAATTGGCATCGGTGGAGGCAGCGGACAAGTGGTGAGAAACGGCAATATGTTTTTTAGGGCGACATTATTCTATAACTCTCTCCGACTCGAATCGAAAGTAGTCACATATGAGTTCCATCAGTCGAGACGCAGATAGAATTGTTTTTCAGTAGTAAATCAAAAAATTTCATCCTTTTTCATAATTTTAAAATCGAGAGTCATGTCCATCTGTACACGCCGCTGACAATTCTACTGCTAGAGTCCTTCCGGTAGATTATGTTTATGGCTCTCTAAATTAATTTAATTGTAATTTTAACGCACAGATGGCCAGACAAATAACGAAACAGTATTCAAGTGTAGAATAATTAGGCACAATAATGATAATTGAAAACCGCGTCATAAATCTTTTCAGTTAAAAAAATCAAAATCTCGTTAATATAAATTTATCTTTCTTAAAGCATCGCTCTTTTTAAGGGTGATTTGACGTTTCTTGCAAACGTGACAGATCCAGCCGTGCGCATGAAATTTCAAGCAATCTACTTCAATCACACACTAGATGAGACAGCCAGAGCGACAGCTGTCGATGCGCTCGTCAGCACACTAGATCCAAGCGTGCAAACTGCTTATGCCCAGTGGAAAGCGGATCAGGCCCAAAAAAAAGCTGGTTTGTTTTTATGAAACAGTTCCAGCGTTGCAACAGAGTAGCAGTGTCGAGAAAGAATCACTAAGACACTGCAACATGTCCTCAAAATATGATAAGGATTTGACTTAACGCACTGTTATATTGGAAGGCAAGATCATACCTTACCAGTTTTACAACAAAAAGTCCAATCGTTATTAGCTCTTTCTTGTGTTACATACAGTGAAGTCAACCCCTAATCACGTCTTAATGATTTGTCGTAATGTCCTAAGATGTGTAATGGCTGCATAGCGCGCCGATACACGTTTTAATACAGTCGCAATTGCACCGCCGAAAAAATGCGACAGGAAACAGTGCGCGGCAATTATCGTCCACATAGCCCAGTAACTACAAGAATATTTTTGCAAGAGCTTCTATACTCTAAATAATGATATAAAATGATACTATTTGTTCATTAAAAGATCGAACAGATTTAATAGATATGAGTATGTAAGCCGTGATATCTTTCAGAGACTTATTCTTTGTTGAATATAAAATCGAGCTAAAAATCGATCGCAATCACAATTGCCGTAATTTCAGAACGGGAGACGCTTCTCGTCGCGCAGCTCGCCAATCTCACGGTTCTAGCTGATCAAATGCGCGATGGTGTCTATGCGATTAGGAACAACGCATCGCTGCCAAACGAAGAGAAAATCTTACTGCTGCCATCCGAGTTCGATAAGTTCTTCAAGAGTTTGCAGCAGATCATGAACGGCCTTTATTACGTCGGCGGTGCGCCACGTCCTGAAGACGTCGACGATGGCGAGGAGTATCCAAGCTATCCTGACTATTCAGGCAATTATCCAGACTACGGTGGACAGGGTGGCCTCCCTGGGCGTCCAGGTTCGGTGTGGCCTCCAAGAGGTGGTCCCGGCAGCAGCGGTCCTGGCAACGGCGGTCCCGGCAACGGCGGTCCTGGGAACGGCGGTCCCAACCCGGCTTGGCCTCCGCGGGGTGGTCCCAGCGGCGGTCCTTTCGGCATCGTTGGAGGACCAGTTAATCGTCCAAACTCTGGTGGCTTTCCAGGAGGCAATGGCGGAGGCATAAACGGCGGGAACCGTCCGAATCCGTTCGGTCCATTTTAAAGCCTTTCTGATATGTATCGGGTGGACTGTCTTCACTCTTTTGATGTTGTATCTTACATTTAAAATGGTAAATATGTCGTTGAATATAAAACAGTACTTACAATGTCGCTCTTATTTCGTAATGCAGATATTTCAAAGTAAGTCACTATTATAAATAATATGAAAGTAATGATTGCTATTATCATAGAGTGGGCAAATGCAGGGTATTGGTCGGCGCAACGAGATAGAAATTTGCATATTTTTAATTGACTTAAATTATTCTGAAGTTTATTGCCTAGGCAAACTAGCAGAACACACCCGTAGTTTACGAAAACTATCTTACCATAATTAGTCCCAGAATCATAGAGAGATTCAATTCATTTTGATGGACAAGCTTGTTTGCGAGTGAGTTGTGTAGCATGGACCTTGGGTATATCAGGTAGGGTGGGGGGTGAAATAGCACTTGACATTTAGAAACACATTTTTAGATTATTCGGCATCAATTAGAACAAACTAAAAGCAAATTTTAAGATCGTAGCAGACAAAGTCATAATCTTATTGTAGAACCTTTAATATAAGATGAACAAGCATTGGAGGATTCATAGTAGCCCACCTTAAAGACTAAAAGCTAAAAGCTTTCAAATTTTTGCTTATACATCTTCAAGCCGTCGGAATCTGGTCATATAGCTACAGAGGATTCAGCGATGCTTTGCACAGGATCTAAACAAAGAAGAACAGAAGTTGTGCAGGCGGTGCCAATCTTTTATCCTCAGTGTAGTAACAGTGATTAAAAATGATACACTCGCTAGACTTGCTATTTTTCGAAGAGAGCATGGGGTAAGAATATGTGATGATCGATGATGCGGCACAACGATCTCAGTCCACACAGCCTCACTTGAGGGTCATAAACAATGCACCACAAGGCGGCATTTGCCGTTTCTTTGCCAACAAAGTACGCCTTGGACACCCAGCACTCATTATTTCGTCATACATGTAGTTTATTGTCGCCGTATTTCATAAAAAGTGATTGAAAATTCAGTTGTAGGGCTTATTCATATTACAGCTCATTTGCAATATTTGGTGATCTGATTGAGTGAATATTGAAAAACGCCCACGACATATTTTAATTTTCTTTATGTAGCACCCACGATGACTTGATGTGACGTAACACGGCGTACAAAATACATCGATGCCATCAACCTGACATTGCAATTGTTCTTTACTTCTGCAAGAATAAACGACGGGTTGAATGAGGCGAATAGCTTCAAAAGTCTGTTCCGGTCTCACGACATTACATTATCATTGTTATCACTGTTCTATAAGGAGTGAAAATGTCATATAGTAGGGCGTACAATATGTACGTACATGCCTTAGCAAACAGACTTGCTAAATTAACAGGTACACTGCATAACAGTTAACAACAGCAGTGCGATGAGTGCGGTACTATTGGAGAAGATTTCTGTTCTTCTGGCAGGCTGATGCACTTGATCCTTCCTCTATAGGGACGCACCAACCTTCCGGATTTTCACACCGGAAGAAAAGGCAGTTGAAGTTATCAGGAACGCACCAAAAGTCCCCAAGGCATCTGTGCGTTTCATTAGCATTGTCGGAATGGATCTTGCAGCGTTTCGGCGTATCTAGAAGATCATTAGTCAATAGCTAGTTGGCACTTCCCATCAAAAACAGACTTGCGCGAAAAGAATAACTAATTTGTACAGCTTGCATCAATGTACTACATATTTTTCTGTATGGGACCTACCAGTCAGCAATTTTTTAGCGTCACGCTATTTTTTTACGCACCCTTAGTTATGTTGTGGAAGAGGAGTGTGAATCTTTCGGATCATTGGTGATTAAAACAACGACTAAGCTGCGATATTGAATAAGAATGAGGGACCAAAGATAGAATGGGTTAGCTCAATAGGACCAATACTTACACTACTCTGAATACAAACTCGCTCTAGATTTGTCTTCTCTACAGAAAGAAATTATGAGTTACTGTAATGTTTTTTTGCAGAACGTACTGAGAAAGTGAGCGAATGCTGCGTCTATATTTATAAAGTCGATTAAGCCTTAGCTGAGAAAAACTTAAGTAGTGCAACAAAAATGTTACAAATAGCGACAAAATTGAGTTAATTAATTTCATGACACAATGTTCCTGAAGAGCTAAACCAAAGGAAGATTTTGAACCATTGTTTCATTGCAGATCAGTTAATTTTCGATTTCCGTTTCTTTTTCTTTTTTAAATTTCCTGGCTCAAATGAGGTGTGCCTCAGCACTTGATCAAATTTAATGCCCTGCAACCACAATCAATAAGCTATACTGTCGGCCTTGCTGTCGACCGATCGACACGCCGATCATACCAGCCTTATAGGGCAAGCCATAAATAAGACAAGGCAGCAAACTTGATTGATAAATAGAGTTAGTCTAAAATAGTCGCTCCTCACTTTTAAACCCCTATCTTCTGGTCGAAGATACGAACAACGCTCTGCCGCGATTTGTTATTAAGGTGAAGTATACGACAGTTTGTTCAACTAGGAATAAGAGATCAAATTAAAGCATACTGTTTGTAATTTTCACGGACAAAGCAAACTTTGAAATAATCTACTGACAAACGACGAAAATTTCCTTACAACTATCGCAGCATTGTCCAAAAAAGCCTTCGGCACATTCGCAGGAGGAACCATTCTCAGTTTCTTTGCATTCTCCGTGCGCGCCGCAGATGTTCTTAATATCGCAAACCGCCATTTGGTCGTGTACATTCCGATTCACCGGATCTAGAAATGAACAGAGTGTGAAACTTGAAAACTAAATATACCGCATTTGGTGTACCGAATCACCGATCTACACACAATCGCAATTCGGGTTGCAGTAGTGCAGAATCATTGTTTTCCTCAGCAATGGCAGAACTCATAGAGCTTTCATGCTCGCGTGCTTTGTATGATTTTTATCGTCAAAACATAAAATTTATGTGGTGAGGGCACCGGTCGACACATGATGAAGGGGTGCGCATCCTCAAATTCCCCATCCCCCTTACCCACTTCAGCAGATACTGGCTTCGGGTAAAAAACGTAAACTCGATTGGATGAAAAATTTTGCGATCTTTTCTAAAAAGGCTACCAATATCTATACTGAGAAGTTTTGGAGATGAGCCCTCCACTCCCGGAGCAGGAATCAGTGTCCCCTATATACTCCATGCGGTATGTGATATCTCAGCGATCGCTGAACTTCAAGAAAAATTTTGCAACACGACGTATCTCACGCAATTTACTGAAATTTTGGCTGAACGGCATTTTAATATGTGTCAGTTACAAAAACAAAGATATCAGCTCTTATCTAGAGCCCTATTCTTAAATCTTACTCGCAGAGCAGCTGTAGCAGAAGATCATGAAGAAGAACGCAAAAGTTTTGAACGCCATTTTAGGTATCAGTGGTGGTGATGTGACCTTACAACGAACTTTGACAGCAGAACAACACTCTTACTTGGACTACTACCAACCCGCCTCACATATATACACCTTTGGAGGTTTTTAATAGCTATTAAGTTTTTGCAAACCAAAGCCGTCTCCACCCTCAAGTGCATACGTACGACGCCCCCGAATTACGTAAGAGTTCAGCTTTGGCGAAACTGACAAACCGTTTGCGCTATTTGATTGCCTTATCAGTCGCTGTGTGGTTGGTATGGCTGCCTTCTCTGTCGCAACTTGATCGCTCAACCTGGATTTATTTACTGGCTCTGACGCAAGCAAGTGTGAATTGTTATTGGTCTGGCATTTGGCATCGCTGCAAGTTTGTCTCACCCCCACATAAGCCGTACGTAAATCTATTATTATTTGCTGCGTCGAGCTCTTATCAGTCGCGGGGGTGAGACGAGCATGGTATTTTCCTTGCACAAATAAAATTCTAGTCTTGATGCAAGGAATCGCAAGGAGCACTTGCTCAAGTGCATGCAGCATTCCAGCGCTTCTTACCTTAAACATGATATAATACTTGAACGGCTACACGTGTCTTGCACTCTTACATTTGCTATCCTTTCTCGTTGAGAATTGTTGAGCGGTATAGAGATAAGTAACCAAACTGGCAGAGTTGCTTATGCTCAGTTAATTTGCGCTGGAAGATTGGTGCTCGCACGTGGGTTTGAACTGCATTGCATGAACGAAATGAATGCTATGCGTGAAAAATATTTTAATGAGCTATTGTACATTTTAGGATTCTTTAGAGCAGCAGATACAGTGTTTGAGCAAGGGAGCAGTCGAGCTGACCATTAGTGACAATTTTTTACTTGCCGCCCAGTTTACAGGGTCCTTCATTCATATTTGTTTGCAGTTGATTTCGTCAAAATCAGTGTTCAAACTGAATGCAGAGAGAACAGAGTGAAGTGCAAAGGGAAAGAATTATTGTTAAAGGTCCCGTAATGTCGTAAACCGCGATTTACGACCTCGTGACCATGCGCGAATATGCAATTTTGCACGTAAGGAATATCGTAATCTTCACTCTTAGGGAAACTCCCGACGCTCGCTTGCTCGCGCATCTCTTGCACTGTTATCGCGGTTTAGTCGCTCGCACGCACTCTAGCATTTTATTCGTATTCCTTCCCTCGCTAACATTACTGATCGTGCATTTTATTAGCACCGTACGTTAACACCTACGAACTCTTGCGTTTCAACAGCTTGGTATTTCACAGTATTCGATATAAAAGTAAAAAATAAAATTGCTGATAATCAAATCTTTTTGCTTTGCAGAGTTCAAGATCGCTCCCGCTATTTGAAACTCTTTGCAGTCTTCGAAGGAATCATTTCAGTCTTATATGTAGTTAATGAACATGCGACATAATCAGATAGACACGTGCAGGGTGAACAACTCTGGCGTAAATTCAAAAATTTATCCTTATATCGAGCCCCTGATTTTATTTTTCAGTCGAGGTACCTTCAGTTGGAAGCAATGGAGAAAATAGTTCAAAAATGATTGCATCACTTTCTCGCGTTCTACTTTGTATAGATTTCTGCTAAAATGTGGCATACGATGATTTGAAGTGTACAGGCCGCTTTCAAGCGGTCGAAATAGTACTTATTTCAGCTTGATTGCCTGTCTATGGCAACTGACGCTCCCTGCTCATTATTATCAAAGTAAATGCTTTGAAGTTTGGTAATTAAAATCTTGCACTAACTTCTTAAATTCTCAAAAGTCAAAACACTTTATGCTCTTATCAGTATGTACCTGTTCACTAATTTTTAACTGACGTGAAGAAATGTAATAATCCACCTCAGAAGCCGATGCCAGTAGTGAGATGCGTAAATAAATGTGTAAACAGATATAAATCTGTCGCTGGCTAATTGGATAACTTTGACGGGTGGCTGCTTTCAGCCGTAGCAGTAGCAACTGCAGCGCTCTTATGAGCCGATGAAGCGGGAGCATTAACAAGAATTGCGTCCCCTGATTTTAAAGGTGGCTGGATGACACAATCGGAACATGGGTTCTTATACGTAGCCGAAGCGTGATATGGATAACGATATCCATAATAGCCGTTGTATCCATAGGGGCTGTAGTAGCCTGAAAGTTAGCAATAAATACATTTCTGTTGGCTTTCTCGCCTGCTGCTATAATGCGCTCTCTTCGTAAGACAGTCACCTAGTTCGTATTTGATGCTTAGACTGCTTTCTCACTGCATGGCATAAAATTTCTTTTAGCTTATTTACCGTAGTAAGGATATCTGTATTGTGAATACTGCTGGCCGGAAAACGCGCTGAGCCCAGGATAGTTGACAAGAACTCGATTGCCTCCGCCGACCAGACCGCCGACGTTCCACATGTTGCCACCGCCCGCCGTCCCGTCCTGAAGTATGCATTTGCGCGATAACATTGCTCCCAATGCGGGACATGTAGTTCGTGACTATTTGTCTCTTTATGGATGCACGAACGGGCTAAATGGCTGTATGACGTCATTTTTTGCCTGGGCTGTGAAAGGCTCGGACGAATCATCAGAAAATGTATTTGATTGCAAAATCTCTTTTGATTCCAAATGTAATAATGTTAAAGCCAAACTAGCAACTTACCCAAACATTCGTACCGAAGCCAATTTGACGACCAATCATTCCGTTAAATATTCCTCCGGTCAGCGGTCCCAAAAATGGCAAACCGATGCCGTTGCTGATCGTCGCGCCGATATTCCAAGGATTCGAATACTGCGAAAGACAATAATGCAATACAAAAGCGAATTAGTCGAAATACAAAAATGGGCATGATAAGCTCCACCTGGTCGTAACTTTGCAAAACCACTGGCATTGCAACTGCTGCCATTAGAAAGAGGAAAGAGGGAGAAAGAACGACATAAGGACAATCCTTGACTCAAATGTCGTACTTGACCAGTCACTGTGCTTCCAGCAATATTACCGTATCACTTATAATTAAGAGAGTTTTATGAAATCATGCACCTTGATGAGCATTTCGCGTCTCTGACGGCCTAGGTCAAAGAGCAGCGTGAGGTGCGGGTAATTAAAGACCTCCTCTCCATCAGCTAGATTCTAACTTTTGCTGTTACAGTCTAAGAAGTATAAAAAGCATGATTGACTTAAAGCGGCGGCCTTATTTCTTCTTTTGTCTCTTTTCAGTAAGTAGTGGAGAAGATGGATTATGCGCCTGATGGATGGCATGTTCTCCCAAACGTCCACCGTGCCCTAATGTACGAAATGCTCTTCTTCGGGCGTAAATTCCTAAATTTTGCACCTCCCCTACATCAAATATTTCAAATAAATAATTATCATAAAACAGTGAAGTTTAAAACTTATTCATCTGGGAGTAAAAGAGACTTAAAGTATAAGGTTTTAGAGTTACGCTGTTTTTTGCAAAGATGCAAAATTTTAGATAATACGTATTATTCAAAATGATAACAGCTCGACCAAGGAACAAGTACTCCATACCATAATGGGCCGGTTTCATATCGCGTACTTTAACTAAAGTCGGACTTTACGCAATGATAAAGGATAGGCCGTAAGTCCGACTTTAGCTATAGTACGCGATGTAAAACCGGCCCAATGGATACTACAATTAGTTGAGCTGGATTGCACACTTTTCTATTTCATTATTTTGCTTACACCGTAGCCAGCGTCGCCGAAACCACGTTCCCACAATGCTTGTCGTTTGCTGCGCTCAACTTTGGGTGAATTGCTGGAGGCGATAGTCGGAATCGCTAAAATTTCCAGCTTTACTACTTGCTTCTCCGAATCGGAACAGAATACAAAACATCTAACTAACATCGAGCTTCAGTAACGGAGATGACGTACGCAGCTGAAATTAGCAAGAGATATGCAAAACAGCGGAATGCAATCAAATCCCAAAATCGCCACATTCTCGATCGGCGCGCTTTGGTTTATGGCAACAGAGATGACATACGCTGCAAGACATGAATCGAAACAGGAATTGAAAAGAGGCGCAACTCGCTGTCGCAACCGATTGAGATCCTCCCGTGAGGCAATATTGGGACTAAAGCGAGGAACCGGCAGGAATTGATTTATACGGCACATTACGATTGTAGTAATGTTTATAGCGTCACGTGAACGATATTCATAGGCGGGACCAAAGTCGAACAGGCGTCAGGGCTGCATGAAACAAATCTGGTAACCAGAGTGAGCTATCAACATAACATCAATTTATTTGCTTCAATCCTAATTAAATCACTTCTGTTCAATATTTATAACGTTCTTGTCTGCTTAATGAAACTGTCCTATGCAATTAGAGAAGGATTAGTTGATTTGTCATGCATATTTAACGAGGAATCTGCACAAAGTCAAACTGGGCTATACACATTCAGTCATGCAACTTAAAATGAAAATCTACATTTTCAGGTCTAAAGACATAATATTGATTTACAGTTATACATGAGCAGATTCAGTTTATAATGGGCAAGTATTGGCAGTGTGATAACCGCCTCAGTGTCTTCTGTCATCAGTTTTCCCAATGAGCCGACAAAGGCTGCAATTTATATATTTATAAGTGGCTTTATAAACTCAAAGAAACGATAGAAATTTCTCCTTCATTTGTTCAGTCACTTGCTGTCTGTTCTTGAAATACGAAGGTCGTTCCAAAATTCCTTTTACAAACAGCAGTTTTCTGATATATGATAAATAAAAAAGTGCTAATCTGCATATTCTGTTACCCCTAATGCGCCTTCCACTTTCTTGCAGAATTTAGAGATTCAAACTTATCTGAGAGAAAAGTGTTTGAAATGTGCGCAAGATATCTGGGACGGAGAGAGATTGACATAATTTTTAAAAATTTTGTACGAAATACAAGGCTGCGTTTGGAACAGCGTCTTCGACAACTCCCCGAGTTAAACATTCCACAGCATGCAGACGTGTGTTTCCATGAAAAAGAATACTGTGTAACGTACGTACAATACACAAGGGACCGACGAAAAGTGCAAGACCCGCGCTACGTGCGAGCAAAAATCAGTAACCTTCACAAGCCGCTCTATTGACTGCGACAGTTTGAGTGCTATTTGGACATGGCACCAATTTCGTCCCTAGGGTAATAGCGGAAACCGAAACGTTTGTATGTGTACGATCAGCTCGCTGAAACTCGATAATGTCCTACTGTACACACATGCATCCACAGAATTTTTTCAGATATATGTTCCTCTTACATTCGTGTCCCGAGACGCTTTTTATGTTCGACTTCCCCAAAAAGTATTTTGCAAACAACATTCGACAAAGGAATCGAAAATTACTTCCCTCACTCAATCCAGAGCGAGTGATGGGTCACTAAATCTCAATAAAGAGTGTGCTATATTATGGTTCAGCATTTACGCTTGAGACAGCGTGTCTGCTTACTGCATTTAACAATTGCCAATATCGTTAATTTGTTGCATTTCGAATGATGTGAATTACATTCGCAATTGGATTTCGCAATATTTGATGCACAATGAATTAGTATCGAGTTAGGGAGATTAGTATTCAACTGGCACATTGCTCATTATTCATTGTGCAGAATATGCGCCAATTCTATATTGCTCGCCAACATGACTTTCTCTTCTTTATTCGACAATCACTACAGTGTCCTGGCCGAAATGTCGCTTAAAGAATTAAAGGTTTTTGAACCTAGTGATCGACGATCCACACACTTGCAATATGCATTGAAAATTGTTCAACCTTCTAAAGGATCACCTTGCATGCGTGCTATTACAATTTCCAATCGAGCCGATAGAGACTAAGTCATTTTGTGCACGCCATAGTTCTCATTCTGCCGATCGCCACCGCCGTTAGCCTTCTATGGCAGATAACCATAATTAACAACTTTCTAAAGACGCGCTTTATGAGCAATTTTTTCGTCTCGGTCTCACGAGCTCCTCTTTCTTGAGAAAATGTCTTTATTCATAGATAGATTATGTAACGAAGTATTTTCATCGGAGGTATAGGGAATACATTGAAAGACCTTATCACCTGATTTCAAGCGGCTTGGGATGTGGTTAATTACTGTAAGCTTAAAATTAGCAAGCCGCTTCACTTGGCAAAGATGAATGCATTGCTGCATATGGGAAGAAAATTTAGGGACTTATATTGCAATATGCTTGCCAACGTAGGCGGCATGAACTCTTTCGAAAAATCAAAAATCCTCTACAACCAAAACCCGCATGAGCGCATCTGCAGTTTGCAATTAATTTTTATTCCATCGCTCGTATTTAATGACTGTTGTGACGAGTTCTTCTCTGTTATTCCCTTTACCGTTTTATTCTTCACACACAGTTGTATCAGAGACAATTACATAATACGGTGGTTCATAGTGAGAGTGAGACAGCTTGGGTGAGCCGACTGTCTCCCCCAGAGTTATAACAAGCGAGTGGCGCCTCAGGTTAAAGGATAGCGTGAGGCGTATTCTATTGAGTACAGCTACTTATTGTGAGCGAGACGGTTCCTGGGAGTGTGGCTACTTAAGCGTTCGCTCCGTCATCTATCACTAACGGTATGAAATCGCGTCGTCGCGACAATGACAGAACAATACACGTTCACACAATTAAAACACAATATCAAAGCAGTAACAAATTAATGACGACAATACAGCACACGAGATCACCGCGAATGAAACAATCGCTGATTTCCCACTGACTTGTTGTAGCTTCTTTCTTGTCCAACAGTTGTGATCGGCTTGACAAAATTTTTCGGGTTCTTGAGATAGTGGAGTGTGTTCACAAGTTGAAGACGAAACTCCCCCGACGAAATTAAGAACACGAAGAAGCTTAGAAAAGAATTGACACCATTGAGAACAAGAAGCAGATATAGCGCGCGGGAAAAAGTCAACGAAAACGCTATTTCCGGAGGTAGCACATGTAACATAAGTAGCGAAGAAACTTGAGGAATAGCAATAAGTATGAGAGAAACAGTAGAGACTGCCAGAATCGGTTTTACATTTCGTGCCTCTTTTCGCATCGAATTCGTTGCGAGACTTTTTCGCCGCGCTTGAAGAAAAGCAAACATGCTCAGAAGAAAAGCGAAAAATTGCACGACAAGAATGAACATTTGATGAAAAGTGTTGAACGACGGATGGGAGCTGAAGGAAAGTTCACAAACGCCCCAAAACATTATCCGCTCCTGTAGCGGATATGTAGTTACATAGTAAACGAGAAGATATATTGCAGTGACAAAGATCGACAGGATAAATAACAAAGAACGATATTGTTTAGTGTACTTGACACGGTACCATAAGGGAAAATTGACGGCCAAAAATCGTTCAAAAGAAATGATCAAAGAGATCACCGTTGGGTATTGAGTGCCAACAATTTGAAAGAGCGAATAAAATTTCATCGCACAGTCCCATACCGAAATGAGGTTGTTGTACGTTCCTACATTCATTTCCCTGATTCGCGCGAATCCACTGAAAGCGTAGTACACTCCATTTAATAAATCGCCAACAGCAAGTGCGATAAAGAGAAATCGTTCGCGTAGCACTTTGTCTTTTACGAATATGATGAGGACTAATAAATTTGATAGTATTGTGGCCACTCCGATCCCTCCAAAAAGGCTGAACATCGATCGTTCCCATTTGTTGAATTCAGCAAAATAGTCGAAGAAATCAAGCATCGATCCATTTGAGAAGTTGCTTTGCAAATCCATTCCCTTCTGTTCTAAAGCTTGCAAAGTTTATCTGCTTCTGATTAAATTGCAGGTAGACAATTAGCTGATGTATTCTATAAAGTAATATTTTGGTATTGGATATGCTTTTGAATAGGTGAGCTGAACTTGCAAACAATTCTTTTTGATAATCTCTTACAAGATCACCAGTTATTTTAGAACTACGGTTTTCAATAATTTTATGTTTTGCTTATATACGCTCGCTTTTTGTTTTGCGATTTGAAAGAGCTTCAGGGATCAATTATGGAATTTTAGATATTGTTACGTCAACTCTTGAGTCGCTAGAGACCTACGATGATTTCTAAAACCACATGATCTTTTGCCAACAGTGCGTTGAACTAGATGAATTATTTAATTTCTTTGCATGCACCTCTCTCGGACTGCTAAAGCGAAAAATTCTAAGCTTAAGATTTATCCAATTAAGCCTCTTGAGATGAAAGACGAAAGTTAAAGTTGAAACATTAATGAAAAGACGGTGACAAAGAGTTCATGAGTTGGTCACAAGTTGCACACATGTAAGGTTGTCCGAAAAGTTCATGCACAAAAACTTTCTCGTCTAATGGACAATATTAGTTGGATGCAAGCACAGATAAGGCGAGTTGCAGGAGTGGAATCCCCGATGGATCTACCCTTCAACCCCTCGTCCATTTTATTCTCTTGGTTATCCTTCCTAGTCGCGAAATATTGTCTACAGCTTCTTTGTTTCAGCTTCTCGCTTTTTATCACTTCCACCTTCAAAGATAGTGGGCACTTTTGCAGAAGCAATACAGCACTCCTGTATTTTTAGGGATTTGAAAATTTTGACCTACTGTATATTAGTTAGGGTTACAACCCGAAGCTCACTACGAGGCACTGCTTGATCGAGAAAATCGTTAGTATGTTGTCAACGAGTGACAACCCATCACGTCTCGCTCCTTTATCATGGTATTCATAAAGGATGGAGCGCAAACTGTTCATGATCACACGATATTATGTCTTAATTGCTGTCTGGGGAACATTTCCTCATTCATAAAGTTACCACTAATATTTATCAGCAGGAACGCGTAAATATCGGCGGTGCGCCGCACGAACGTTGTTCACACGCAACGAATCTTTCACATCCATTCTTTGATTTATCTTTGGATCTCTCGCAATTATCTCTTTTGAGAATGCAAATGACTCGTTATTTATGGAACCACACAAGATGATCCACACATCAATAGTATATTTTCAACTGCTCCCTAATTTGATCCATATACTTCGTTTTGCTGAAATTTGAGTGAAGCGCCGTTCTTTACAGGAGAATATGATTTTCAAATTTGGCGTTAACTGGCTTATTGCACTTTGCAGTCAATCGCGAGTAACTGAATGCGTATGTGCATTTTTGCAGATTTAGCATCGCTTCTGCTGTTAACAACTTTAATTATACGATCGCCTTGAACATTATCAGAGCAGTTGTTTAAATATTTAATTTCTACCCTCACAAGTTTTTCTTACCATACATAAGCAGCACAGAGAGCCGAAAATTGTTGCCAAGTTGTCCACGGGAAAAAGCGGATATTTGCTAGGCAAAAATTATCCGCATATTAAGTTATTGAGAAAATGATGACAGTAGTTTCAGGTTATCTGCTAATATAAATGAAATATGCTTTGTTTGCGTTGTCAGTTAAAATAATATTTTTGATCCTGTTCATCGGTTATATAAGGTAATTAATAGGCGAAGCGATGCAATAGGCTAAATCTCTCAGGATTTTTAGTTATGCAAGCATGCTTTCAGCTGACCTCTCGAATATAACGTACCGACCAACTAAACAGTTCAAAACTTGAGAAATAATAACTTCAAAGATGTGTAATATTTCGTTAAATTTCAGCGAAAGCAGTTTATGGTTCAAAAATCTCGAACGCACGCTGCATCTGCGTGTGGGACACTCTGTATTATTCTCAATTGCGTGAGAATGGTGTGCAAGACAACTCGTCAACAATCGTTCAGCTGTTATTGTAAGCAGCTCAATTTCCGCAGTGCTAGACAATATGTATTTACCGCTCTGGGTTACTGAATACCGTAGAAGTAGAGCAGAGATCTAGAAAATTATAAATAAACTAAGATATTGAATTCTTTTGCTCTGCCCAGCTTTAGTTTAGCCAACTTATTCATCATTTAGATTTTAGGCATTCCGGTCTACTGGATGCCGAAACATCATGAATTAAGGCAGGTTTTTTCGAGCGCCTTCCGTAAACCTCTCCTGTTTTGGGGCACCGCTTAAATCGTTTACTTTTTCTTCACGCGAACTGAGGAAAAACTTTCATCGCTCAGCATAAAATTTTCAATCCATCGCACCATCGGCACAAATGACTCATTATCCTCTTGTCTCAGTTGCTGATTCGGGAAATGGCGTTCATACTGATCCGCTTTCATTTACCTTGCATTTACTAATCACTACATAGGTCGGCTGCAGTTTTGTCTCGGAGAAAATTACTTTGAGTCATTGGGCATTATAGAAGTTGAGAGTTTATGAACGCTGCGAGCTCAACCAAACCGTCTGCCACGCCATGCGTCCTTCATCCTTATACGTAAAAAACTGCATTTTTTAATCTGGAGAACGCCCTCTTTCGATTGGAAAGAGTCCTGTATTTAAAGTGGCTTTATAAAGTGAAATAAGGTGCTTGAGCTTGTGCCTCAAGGATTCTGTTACACTAAGCTTTTATGAACGCTACATAAACAGTGACATGTTATGCTGTCAGCGTCTCGCACCAAATAACAGCTTGCGCCGAATGACATCTGGCTCCGACTGTCGATCTCCGTCTGGCGCCGTCCGACGCTTGCGCTATATCAAGTGGACAACGCCGCGTGGTTTCAATATATTGATAGACGCGCAGAGAATCCTTTAGATGTGTTGCTTCAGTTTGCACGGCGTCTCGCGCTAATATCCCGTCTGATAAGTAAAAATGTAAATGGCTCTATATATGCCGACTGTTCTCAGTGTTAGGATAAGGCGATACGATGCGGTGTTTTGAATAGAGTCTGAAGTGCTGCAACGAGCGTTAAGCATCAATTCAGTCTCATCCACGCAACAATGGTAAGGTTATCCCTCTCGTTGTTCTCTCACTGGTAGCAGGCAGAAAAGTTTTAGCAATGATGACACTTTCTAATCTTTAGCAATTTCTCATGAAACTGTTTCGAGTTCATAAAAATTAATATCCTAAGCTCGCCGAACTGCCAACAACTATCGTATTTTTACGTGGTACAAGCATTATTTTGAAGAAAACAAATATCAACCTCCTTTCAGAATCTGAGGAAGGACTGTTCGGAACTGCGATCCTTGGAACAGCCGGAAAATATATGCCGGCTGATTGGCATCTTTTCAAGCCGGAGCTAAGTGAGCGGCTTGAAGAATCGAGGCCTGCTCTGAATCTCATCTTTCGTTGGATGAGCACGTATTTAATGCGAATTAATATTCGCGAATGGAGGTTTCACCGACTTGTAACGGGTGTGTCAAAAAGAATGGCGCCGTTAGTATTTTTCGATTATCTCAGTCAGTTTTGATCGGTTAGACTGATAGTCTTTTTAGAAAGTACAAGTTTTTTAAAGTTTTATTTTTGAGACCTGAGAAGGGGTAATTGATATTTTCTATTAAGTCAATGATAAGGTATTATTCAAAATTCAGCTGGTAACTGTTTTATACGGGTTATCGGAAATTTTTGCACGTTTTTAAACTGTAATATAAAAAACGTGCAAAAATTCCCGACCACCCTAATAAAAAGCCGCTAGTCTAACCAATCAAAACTGATTGAGATAATTGAAAAATACCGAAGGTGCCATTTTTTTCTGGCACACTCGTTACATCCAAGAAAAGTTGACAAATCGTTCTGCACTTGAGCTAAGGTGAGTATTTTTGTTACTCATAGCGCGGTCATTAGAGTTTGACAAATATTTTAAACTAAACGAACAGTCATGTGCCCATTTCCCGCAAGAAATTTTAGGTTGCATCGGCTGCATGAGAACGGGGAAGAAATCTTGCGACTGGAATATTTCAGCCTGCCTGAAGACGCAACCATTTTCGAGCAAACTGCGCTTTTTCAACGGACACGTGAAAATACGCAGACTGAGCAATATATCCAACGATTCTTAGGAAATATGACGTTCCGGCTTTCTGAAAAGAGTCTCCAGTTATTCATTCAGCGTAATCACCACTAAAATCTCGTCAACGCAACACATATGTACTGATATAACTGTCCTGAAAATCTTGATTATTGACTGAGGTAAGTTTTGCATTATGCTTCCGGTTCGTACACGCTGCTTGAAAATGAACAATTGATTTGTACTCGGACTTATTTCCAATTTTGGCTGTAAATGGAACAGTCTTTGCTCTAGAGAAGACTGAATTGGCCTACTCTCGCATCGCTATCACTACTGCAAGCTCAAATTACTCCGCCACTGATGTGCAATCAATGTCTTCCAGAAGCACAAAGATCTGATGAAATTATATGGAACATAAGCGCATGCTGATCAGATTTGTACCGTGAATGATTCGGCTGCGAATCTATTAGCGAAGATGATTGCGCTTTTCACTTCAGCCTAGACAACTGCAACATTGACGCTGTTTTATCAAAAGTACCAGCTTATATCAGTGATATTATTGGACATCTGCCGAATTCTATGTTTTAATGCAATCTTGTCTATTTCTCGTAATTGTATTCATAGTTGCAACAGCTGACATGCCGCTTGCGTTTTCTTTCGATTAACCTTTTTCAACGAAGATGTTAACGCGCGAAACGCTGCTACTCGTAACGATCCAGTAAGCCCTCGACCATGAAGAAAGCGTGCTGAACGGACTAGGCAAATTTTGAGAGACGTTAGCATTCTTCACTAATCGAAAACTAACAGCTGACATTTTCAACTGGGTGAAGCGGCCTTAATAATTAGATCTTATCAGATGAAGCAAACGTTAACTTACGAAAGCCTGACGAAGCTCGCCAGTGATTGGTCGCGATTCTTCAGAATCTGCTGTTATAAGCAATTGATCAAGCTAATTTGAGGCTTTCGTACCCCTATCCACGTTTTCTTGATTTATTAGATAATGCGAGAATTTCAGACGATAATATCGTGCGCAAAATTGAGTAGTACCGTATTTCTTCCAATAGACGCCCAGGGCGTCTATTTCTTCAATCAAGGTTTGAGGGGGGCTTCTATTGGAGGGGGGCGTCTATTAGAGGGAGGGCGTCTATTTTTTCAACCGACGTTTGAACTTGTCGTTCGTTGGAAAAGAGAGAGCATCTTTTCTCCTAATTGCTACTTCAGCATAGAATATTATTCATAAATGTAAGGATTGTGCAATATCAGTAGTCTAATATTAATGGGAGTTCAGTATTGACCTTCGCTGCACAGGCGTTTATTATTTTAATTACCTTAGAGGGGGACTATGACTTAGGGGGGGGCGTCTATTGGAGGGAGGGCGTCTATTTTTTCAATCACAGCTAGAAGGGGGCGTCTATTGGAGGGGGGCGTCTATTGGAGGGAGGGCGTCTATTGGAAGAAATACGGTATCATTATGGTATATTGTCATGCATTTCACTGGTACATCTGGGCATATCGCTTACATACTAATTATATGATGCATATTAACAAAATGAAACGTCGATGAGCAATTTTTCATGTTGTACTTAAGAATTGCAGTTAAATGCGAGAAGAATTTTTGCCGCTAAACCAGTTGTATCATTAAAGTCAGGCCAGGGTATAAGAGCTCCTGGTGTAGCTAGCGAGCTCAAGATGATGTCGTTAACGTTTGGACCCATCGCGACAAATATCACTGGTCCTAGAGCTTGCAGTTGTTTGGCAAAAGGCCGAGCGGCTGCGACGTCATTCGGATCGCTATAAATAAATGTATAATGTTGAATATTTCGATGTGAGCAATAATATATAAATATTACCTCGTAGAAGCAAAAACAACCGTAATTAGCTTTACACATGGCTGTTGCCCATCAAAAGTTCTTAACGTTATCTGTAACCCACTGAAATATCGATTAAATGAACAATAAACGTGCTGTTCAATATTAATGCCTTACGTTGCAATACTCGCTGGGTCCTGTAAATGACTCACGCCATCAATAGCACTTTGGGCTTCAGCAAGAGTACTTATTGAGCCAAACTGCATCGCTGGTGCTTGGAAGTCACCTATATTTGTGTCGTCATATGCTCCTATCACCAGTTGAGTAAAAGTCCAACCAGCGTCCAACAATACATTGCTAATAAACTGCTGTTGTAGCGAAAATTGTGCCGCATTCATTCCGCCTGACGCATTTAGTAACAGTACAATATTTGCTTGGCAAGGATATGGTGGGCTTTGCGTTGGTGGAGGGGTGCACGTTGTAGTTGGAGTCGTAAAAGTCGAAGTTGACAATGACGGTGATGGCGAAGTCAAAGTTGGAGATGACAACGATACTGTGGATGTTGTCACTGGTAATGGTGATGATGGTGACGTCCCTGAATAAGGAAATACCTATGGTGCAGTAAATTGGGGGAAGAAAAAAAGACATATCAATGGATAGGCTACATTCTTAGTGTGAATACAAGACGTGTTATTCGACAGCACTTCAATGAGAACATTTTCTATGCTAGTATGCCTCAGAAAATGTCTTCTTCAATTAAAAACTAAGATTTTCTTTGAACTGAAAAAAATACCATATTTGATTTGTAAAGTATCCTTATTTTATTATAAATGGTATATATGATGATTATTATGTTGTTTTATGAACGGCCTGTTTATTTATACCGTCACCTCATGAAGATGCACTTTAAAATGCAAAAATTGTGTTTTTCTAGCGTAGGTGAGCCAGAATATTCCACAGTTTTATTATTCGATTTTATATACAGTCAACTGTGTTTATAACGTCGGTCAAGGGACCGGCCAAAGACCGACATTATAAACATAGCGACGTTATAGAGCCAGGTGTTATAAACGCAGTTGACTGTATTATCCAAATATGTTGATGGGCAATTCTGATGAAGCTCTATTTCAAATTATGACAAAAATGTTTTGTTTGATGCAGATTTGAAATGCAAGTCAATATGAGATGCTCATTTATAGAATACTGCAGTTGTAATATTTTCATAAGTCACTAATCTCCTGCGCTTTATCGATAAAATAATTCTCTTTCGGAAAAGTAGTACCCGTTTCAAATAATAGTACAAATTCGTACATGTATAGCTTTCGCATACGTAGCAGAGTTCGTCGCCACAATTATGGCTGCTCCAAAGACCAGTCGATCGGGTTTTTGACGCAACGCAACGCTTCGTTGGGCTCAAATCCGGTTGGCCTAATAATGACATCGATCTGAATTTGAGGTTGAAAGCAAATTATATATTTTACCGGGCTCCCAATTTATGTAAGAAAACGGCGTGCCGTCTATCCAAGTAAATGCTCCGTTTTGCTGTAGATCATTTTCTCCGATCCACATTTTGTCGCAAACCGAAGCAGATGGCGTGTCCTTTACGATAGCTAAATACTGTTTCATTCAATTATACTTACAGATGAATTTCTTCGATTTATTTATTTTCAATTTTTTTATTTGAAAGCCAAATGCAATTAGTAAGCGTGTGTTTCCAAACCTGCTCTAAAATCTTGATGTAAATTAAGTTTTTCAGTATTTGTATTTCAATGACTATGGTAATTGCGCAGTTCTTTGAAAAAGACTTGGTTTTGTTATCTTACAGTGTTGGTGGGAAAAAAATTCACTTCCTCAAAAGCGCTACTGTATTTTGAGTATAATAAAAAATTGTAGACAGGAACACCATTATCTCTGAATAAAAAATTTAAAAGAGTTTGAGATCTGAGAACAGTATAAATTTGATCCTTGTGAACGATACTAAGAGACAACGTATAAATGACATCGTATAACAGTACTATCAAAGCTGCCTTTACCATTAATATTTCCTTGCTCGAAAGCCGAAGTTATTGAAGTTAGATGACCGTTTGTAGCAGCCGACTGGCAGTGAGTATCAGCTTCAAACCAGTTTGCATTGTTTGTCACAATTAAGTAACATTTGGTTGCATTTACATATGATTGCTGCCATCCATTCGGGCATGGCTCAGAAAATGAAACAACTGCTCCAATGAAAAGAAACATAATGAAGTACACCATATTGCTTTCAATATTGGAAAGCGATCTTGCCGTAGGTACGCCTAAAATAAAGCACATTAAGTATAAAGTCACGTAGTTTTGTCTATAAATATTTCTCTGAACAAACAAATTTATGCTTCACTGAAGACGATGACGAAGTTCAAAGAAATGCCGCATGTGTAAATATTTTTGCACCTTAAATTTTACTCCATAACAGCCATGCCGCAAAAAGGCAGTATTACCCTGCCGCCGAAAGAACCTAATCTAAAGGGTTAAAATCTTTCAATAAATGTTTATTTACCTTTATAATAGCACAACTACTTGATCAGTTATATATTTTTATTGCTAATTTTTGAATGAATTTAATATTTGTTGAAGCATAGCAATGCTAGCAAGAGTCCAAAATTATGATTAACTATAGGAACACAGTGTTTTCAGTTCGTAAAGTATGTGATTGTACAGCGTTTAAAAATGTCATACTTGACCATAATCGTGGTAACCACACACACAAGCATGCTGCATCGTCACTACATGTTGATAAACGGACGATGGGGAGCGCTGGGGAGTGATAAAAATGCGGCAAAGTTAGTGAAACTTCATTCCTGAAGCGGGAGTGATCGAAAGTTTGAATGGAACAGCAGACACTCGCATTTAGAAGGGATCGCAGAGTCGGACTATTGAAGTAGGCAGTAGAAGTGCACAGCGTTCAGAAGTGTCACGTTCGATTATCATCATTAGACACTCATACAATGGCGGACAAGTAATTAAGAACGCTGAGCAATTACAGACTGTTCGACAGATTATAGTTTCCTAATTACTTTACAGTAACCAAACCACTCGGACTGAAATTTTGCACAAATATATTAGTGCTGTTATTATTTAGTTATAGAAAGTTTCACCAATTCCATTGTCGCAACACGGAGATATGATCAATTTAACAAGCATCAATCTTTCTGGGCGACCCAGAAGTTATGATTACGCTAGATGCAAATAATTCTTGTAATACGCAATTATATTCAATTTTATTTGCATCATATTGAGTAACTTCTATATAACATTTTTTTATCTTCAAAATTGGTCCATTTTCCGGCATTATATGCTAACTTGGAAAATGCACGATGTTGAAGGTGTAAATCAACTCAGGATATAAGAATGTCAGGTTTCGTTTCAATCGGTTGCATACAAAGACGCTTGGATGTAAAAAAAGGGCGCACAATTTTGCGCCATCCGTTTGTGGTCGATTAATAAGTACCCTAAACAAGCACATTTGATCAAGTAGGGCATACTGAAGAAAGAAAACGATGAATCAGCCACATTTTGTTTGATAAGATTTACTTTGACGATCGATCGTGAGCGTACGTAACGCGACACACACATAGCACTCGTTCAAACTCCAGCCAAGCGATTGTATACGTTGTACTGCATCCCACTCAACCTGTTTCGTATCATTCAAAAATGCCGTCTAGCGAAAGTTTAGCAGTAACAACTGATTTACGATATTTGGCGGCTACAAAACTTTTGGCGACAGACATCGACTTTGTACCGGCTTCCGATGCATCAGGATGCTACTATTTCGATTTTCAAAAGGATCACTTTGTTCACGTCGATTTTGAAACAGAGACGGAAACAGCGTTGACATGGGAAGGATACAGCGGTACGGAGGGAAAAACGACTTGGCTAAATTTTGTTGCGATCCCAAGCCAAGGCGAAGAAACAAAGTTTCTTGTTGCCATCTTTGAAGAAACAACAGGAAAATTACTTGTGCTATTCCTCAGCGCAAATATTTCTCAACGCAGAGTAGTGACTCGCACAGAACATTTGACTGAATTAACTCGAGTAGAGGCAAATGATCGCTGCTATTTGTATCAATCGAAAAGCGAGGATGTTTACCTAATCGTTAACCGTATAAATAACGATAAGAGAAAAACGAGCTGTTCCGTCGTCACAATAAAAACAGATGCGCTTTCAAACGAAATCAGCTCTAAAATTCTCTTCGATTGGCATGAAATGGACGGACATTGGTTTATTCCATTTGTTATCGACAGCCATATTTATTTTGTAACATATTCGTTCACATGGCAAAAAATCAAATGTGTTCCAGTTGATGGAAGTTCAGAATCTGAAATTTCTCTTTGCTGTCTTTGCAATGAGTGTAAAAGCAAAAGCAAATCCGTCCATACATTTGGCCAAGACACTCGTTTTAATGCAATCAGCTATTTCGATAAAAAGGCATTCTTTGCGGTAGCGAACAATCAAAGTTGTTCCATTTGGTCACTGGAAATTAGACACGATGATCGAACAGTACCGAAAAAAGGCTATTTGCGATGCAGAGAACGAATTGATTTTGCCACAAAATATACTTCAAAAGATCCTATCAGACTGCAAATTCATTCGAACGGATCAGCTCTCCTTTTTGCAGATTCACGTTTGTTTCATTTGAGTCTAGCGGTAAGATGCACTTAATATAGAACTAATAGTACTAATTTGCAAAATGTAGATTTCTGAAAACATCAAATTGGAACAGAATTACCTTGGTACCGGTCAGTATGGATATGTTATGAAAGGTACGCTTATCGGCGGTCGAGATGTGGCGTTGAAATTTCTGAAGACCTGCAAAAATGATCCCATAGTGCTGCTGAAGAAAGTCTGTTTTCATCTGTTTTTGCGTACAGATATTGCTTTACATGCTAAAACTATTTTAGCGCCTCATGTTTGCCATGATCGAAGCAAGAAAACTTTCAACGATTGACCATAAAAACATTGTCAAAGGACTGGGCTATAAGATTGAAGCAAACTGGTTTGTGTTATGCATGGAGCTAATGAAGGAGACGGTTGCTCATATGATTGACAGGGCAGGAAAGCTTGAAGAAAGTGAAGCTCTCAAAATATTGCAGCCAGCACTCGAGGGTTTAGTTTATCTACACAGGCTGCCAATCGTTCATCGAGACCTTAAATGTAAGTGTCCGACTTCAAAAAGCTCTTGTGTTCTATAAAATAGTTCAAATCTACATTATTAATTACAGATTTGCTTGACTTTGCCAATTTTCCCACACACCATTTTTACTCTTTGTCCCTTAAAAGAGCTGTAAAAACAATGTAAATACATTTTTTCATTAGGATCGAACATGTAATCATTGTAAGCGAATGGGGAATCTGATATATACTTGAGTTCGAAATCTGTTAAAATACAAAGAAAACCATTGGCAAAATATGAAGTATTGTTCTATCATTTTCAGCATACAGAATAGTTCAACTTTAAATAAAGTTGTGAAACTCAGTCAATTACGATTGAATTTATATTGTGATATCTTCGTTTAACTTTGAAAAATATATGTTGTGAGGACATGAATGTACCTTAACCATGGCTTTCAAAATGTTTTCAGAAGCAGAGTTGTCTTATGTTTTATCGTTAAAATAATCGCCAGATATATTCGAAACGAAGGGCTCTATGCATTATCATGCATTTTCTGTTGATGTTTGTCTGAAAAACAAATTAAAGTGTATTATGTAATTTAGGTAATAACGTGCTCGTCAGCGATGCAGGAATTATCAAACTGGGCGACTTTGGCCTTGTAAAAACAGTTTGGTTATCTGAAACCGGCTCAACAGACCCAGTTTCTGCTGTAACGGAGTCCGCCGGAACACCTTTTTGGCAAGCTCCGGAAGTTTTGATTTCGTCCGATATAAATGTCTATGGACGAAAAGCAGACGTCTGGTGAGTTTGGATAAGGGCGATTTGCAAATATTATGCCAGTCACAATGCATTTCTTTATCAAACAAATATGTTATTGAAAAGTCCTGGAGCTTTGTTTGATTATTTCATTTTGTCATGGTTTTTTAATTCGCGAAGAGGGACAATGTTTTATCGGATTGATACTTGACATCATTTTATGTGATTATTTAGGAGTATTGGCTGCTGTCTCGTAGAAATGCTGACAGGCTTACCACCATACACTGATTTGACAAAGGAGCAATGGAAAGCTGAAGTCGGCCAAGGAACACTTTCTTATGATCCGGAAGAATTTGTGCCTTCTGCTGCGAGCGACTCTATAAGAATACTGAAAAAGACATTTAGAAGACAAACAAAAAAGAACGATGAAAAAGCGAACACACAATTGGTGCCAACGGGCTTGCAAGGTGTTCGCCCTTATTCGTGGGAAATATTGGCAGATGTCAAGGAAATAAATGAACTGAGACCACTTCGTCAGCAGCTTGCCGATAAAGAAAAAGAAATAGCGGATTTACGCAATCTTCGCATCGACGGAAAGTGAAATACATTTTTCATATGGAATGAGAAAATGATCAAACGGATAAATGTGTTATGTAATCTTATGTTATGTTGATGACCTGAATGAGTCAAGCTTTATACGGCCGTATTACGATTCGGCGGTTACGCATATAAACTTTATAAGATTTTTGAAGGACTAACGCATGCAGAGTAACAAACGCATGACCTTTTTCATTTGATCCTAATTTTAATTGTGAATCATTTAAAAATAGATATGAAACGACGTCTCGCTTGTCGGCCTCCTAAAGAACTTTGTAAGCAAACGTTTTCGAGTCTGCTGCCGCCAACACGTTCTTTATATGAAGGCGAACATTTTATAGAGTGTGTCCGTTGTCATCCGTGTAAAACTAGCAACGCGTGCTGTACAAACGGTTGCAACCTTCTTTTCACAGTGACCTTGTTTTATAACTGACTGAATGTCCCTCAGCGCGAACAGTGCCCCCATCGTCATTTGGTAAACAATGATTCGATAGAGCGCAAGCGTAATGGCGTAGTCGCGCTACATACCGCCTCTGTGCGAGCGGTCTTATCATAAAAGAGCTGCCTCCGACCGCTTGTTCGCCTAAGAATATCTGACTACAGAATTGCGGAAAGTCTGTCCGATCTCCAAGCAAAAATAGTTTACACCGGAAGCAAGGGAGAGGCAGTGAGTTGCGAAATGGAGTGGGACGATTGCGAAATGCATCTCAGCGCCCAAGCAAAAACTATCGAACATAAAGTTTAAAAGGCGATAGCAACAGGAAGAGTCGTATACCAGATAAGTCTGCTTTCAATAGCACAACATACCAATCGTACTGCCTATAGAGCAGAACGTTCGTCCGCTGTCAGATCTCGTCGTATCTTCGGTAAAAATTAATCTGAAAATATTTTTTGGTCAGATTTGCTGAGCATTAAAGACACAGTTTAATTTTCAGTGGGCTGTATTTCTGACCAGATTTAAATCATACAATGAAACTCGTTTCAGGCCTTTAGTCAAAAAGCAGCACCAGCCAAACATCGTTGCTTTCATACGCGTGCAGCATGTGGACGTTGGTGGCTCTGTTACTTTTCTCAGGTACTGTCAAATGTTTCTATTATTTTTTTGGCCCGATCCGCGGAACATTACAAATATTTAATTCAAGAAGCACGCCAAGCTGAAATAATTTTCGGACATTTTTCACTTAACTTGCTACCATGTACTATATCTGTAACCTATTAGAATTATTTCAGCTCTGTGTCAAGCAAAATTCGTCGAAGAGTATCAAGCGCAATCTGACAAAGAGTTTATACACCTAGCAAAGTGCACAGTTAATTGTGTGGAAACTACTTTACAGAATTCTTCGTTTTGGCTGAACTTGATTACACAAGTAATAAACTGGGACTATAAAGATTTATCACTAATGGCAGTAGAAGGCACAGACGTAGAAAAGGTAAATAGCGAAGATGAAGACTTAAATAATATATCATGCAAGGAGGTTTGCCTCGGAATTATACAATTACTCGATTTAAAAGGTCCTGCTGAAGATTTGGAAAGTATGAGTTGCAACGAACTAGTGCTTTGGATTCTCGAAAACATCAACTTCGAAGAGGTCTCACTTCTGTTGGTCAATCAACCAAACTTCCATGAAATTATTTTTGCGTATTTTGAACAATATGTTAAAGAACTCAAGCACGAACTAGGACATGAGGTGGTCGACATGCTTGAAAAAATAAATTTCGATACACTAATATTTGAAATACTGTCAAAATTGAGGGATATCGATCACAAATTTGTAGACGAACCATTCAGAATGTATTGGAGAGGAGAACTGAGTAGTATGATCAAGAATGCAAACTTAAATAAGAAACTGCATGAAATAGTAAAATGCCTCTACTCTGATCCCGCGACGGCGACCATTAAAACAAAGCAAGAGCCAAGCTGGTAATAAAGATTAAGCAAGAGAAAATATTTTTTCACCTCTCCAAACACTTGCAAATCAAATTAAATATAATAGGAATTTAAATTCGCTTTCTGGTATCTATTTCATAAAAACGTTGAGTTTTGAGAATCGAGAAACTGAGTTTGAATTTCATCTGAGTATCAATTTCGCATATGATAACGCATTAACGACTATGCAAATTTGACTCATCGCCTCAATTGTCATTCCTTAGCAGTTTTATGAAATTGTCTTCTGACAGCATGCTATTGTATACTGATTGGTAGTATACCGCGAGCTATCGCTAACAGAACTTCTCTTAACTGCAGGTTGATTTGCTTTGGTAGTCTATTCTTTTTAGTATCAGCTGACAATATTTCTCTTCTCTGCAAGCTGAAAATAACGGTTTGCGTAGCAAAACTGATAATATTATTCACCCGTTCTAATTTTTTTAAGTGATTATTTTGCTACAGCTTATCTTAATGCGCGGTATAATACTATAATTGAGGCAATGAGTAATGAAAATTAGACTTATTCTGACATTTCTGAGGTTACCTTTAACGCCGCTAAGTATAGGGTGTTCAAAGTATTTCCGCCGTTTTTAATCTTGTGTAACTTTTGACGGAGTGGTTTAATTTGAGTAAATCAAACAACGTTAGACTCCCCTGCTCCAGGGTTTTGATTTTAATATTTCTCAAAAATGTTCGTGTCGGGACTAAAATGATTGCTTTTTGACCGTAACTTTGTTAAGGTATGACCAGCTGGCCCAGAATTAATATTTTTTAGACCTACGCCATCTAGGAATTAGATTGATACAGAATTTTAGACATTTTCGTGTTAAGACTTAAATATCGATTTTTTGGTCTTAGCAAGAAAAATTTAAAACTTTAGATATCAGTCAACTTCCTAGATTGCGTAGATCTCAAAAATATATCAATTTTGGGCCAGCTGGTCATCTCTTAACAAAGTTACGGCCAAAAAACAATCTTTTTGGTCCCAGTACGAACATTTTTGAGAAATCCAAAAATCAAAACCCTTGAGCTGGGGGAGTCTAACGCCGTTTGATATACTCAAATTGGACTACTCAGTCAAAAGTTATACAAGATTAAAAACGGCAGAAATACTTTGAAACACTCTGTATTTGTTCATCTAAGAGTAAAATTCCTTTAGATTTCTTTTGTGTCAATTTGGCGATTATTTGGCGGGTCATTGCAGATATTTTAAATCTTTCCATGGGCCTTTCTATTCATTTCTTTCTTTAAGCAAATGAAAAAATTAGAAACTACCGTTCGCTCGCTACATCTTTTCTTTTAGCTTAGTTAATGAAGAACAACTTGCGAAACGAATTCTCCTAACGTTATACGATATGACTTGCAAGTGAGTTTTTTACGTTATTTATATATAAGTAAAATCTGAGCGACTGGATATGAAAATTTTTTTGGCTGTCTATTGCATTGAACGTGAGAGCAATGATAAATCAAAATACACTATCATCTTGTACAATATGAAACGAAAATTTGTAGACAAACTCATCGCGCAGTTTCGGTGGCAATCAATGCGCAGCATGCTTCATTTCTTCTAAGAGCGTTACTCTTATTTAAATTAACCAGGGGTTATGTTTTTCCACAAGAATTTTAAAAGAAGCGAAAGTATCGCCAGGGAGGTTTCATGGCAGAAAATTATTTTGCTATTCATATAAAAATTTTCCTTATAGTATGAAAGACTCTGTTTGAGTGGGTACAAAATTAGTTAGACTAAATTACTTGTAAGAGACATCCGAAAAAAGCGACTTCTTTCCACAAACATATTTATCAGAACTTGTACTGCTGCATTCCTTTTTGAAAAAATAATACAACATTTGCGATGTCCCTTGTAAGCTAAGAAATTTTATATCATTTATGAATTAACTTTCGACAATTCTCAAAAAATGTCATAGTTTCCATTCTGATATTTTCGTAGAAGGCATGACCATCTGATTTTTCCTAAGCTTTCCTTTTAGTAATATATTAACTACTTCTTAATTTTTAAGTGGAAGAATGGTATTAAAATAGAAATATATGAGAGAAAGGCATTTTAATCAAACTGATCATAGTATGACGACATTTTTTCCCGAACTGTCTGTTGCACAGCACAAGTTATTACCACAATAATTAATGAATTTGCTGATGCACCCTGGTCGATATTTCAGCACGATTATCAAAAAATGTACAATATAAGCAGATGCAAATTTGCTTGCAAATTGGATATCTGTAAAAAAATGCTATGCTAACTGAAATGAAGTATATTAATTTCAGTGCATATGGTGCGTGGGAAACATGCGCTGCAGAATGCCCTGAACTGGATTCAAATCGCAGAGTAAAAGATATTTTCCCGATTGTTGATGTCTTCGATTTCATCTGCAAGGAACATGGCGAAGGTATGATATTTTACACTTTTGCCATTTACGAGTGAGAGCCGAGACGTAACAATAGCAGACTTTATATGGGTAAAGATGTGCTGGTAGTTCATTCGGAGTCAATATTGGTATTAATTTTTCTCTTTACTGCACATGTAAAATCTTTCAAGTATCGCAGACGTACCAGCCACTTTAAAATTTTTTCAATTCAGAAAATTTCTTAAATTGTTCTGTCACCTCATTTCACGGGCCCCTCTCCATGTGTGAATCAGTGGGATATGTTACGTTTTGCCCTGTCGAAGATGCTAAAAGGGTTACAATGTTCAACTTTGCTGATTAGAGATTAATTCAAATTCGAGCACTATAGCCAGCCTCTCCTTAAAAATTTCCAAGTTTCATACAAATAATTCGGTACGTGTCCCCGTAGACTTCATATTTCTGAATTCTAAGAATGCGCTAAGAGAAGCAATTGGTTGCGATTTTTATCATTTTACTCTAATCAAACAAACGCGCTTAGACACCGGCATGAACGTGAGAACTTTCATAGTAAGAAGCGTTTTAGATTTCATGAGCTCCTTGCCGTGCTTTGATCGATGCGACGAAAGATGCAATATCGGTTTGACATATCCATTGGAAATGTATACACAACGCAAGATTGATGCCCAAAGGCACGGGTTAACCTATGCTTTAGGAGCATCTATGAACAGAATGTGCCGGTAAATTTTCATTTTAAATTATTTTGCATATTTTAATTGAGGCACTGCGTTCAAAAGATGTTGGAAGTAGCAATTAATCGAAAATAAATAAGACAATCTTCTAAAAAAATGTATTTACCAAAATGAAGGTACTCATATATGGTTAATTTCGACTTCTGCTCGTAGTAAACGTTCTAATGCTTATATCCTTTCGTGCTTTTATCTCATAGTCAAAATTGCTCAAATGAATATGCGCTTATCTGCTGCTACGTTATAATATTTTGAAAAGGGTATGTTTTCAGTGCATCTTCTTGCCTAGTGCAGTGTCAAACTTCGCATGCCCTCAAAAATTGTCCAGGAGAAAAGGGTGAAATAGCTTCAGCGCTATTCAAAACAATCGCAGAGAAAACAATCGATGGATTGCTAAAAACGTTCAAGACTTACTTACCTAATGCCATCATTGCAAAAGAATGTGAGAAATTCGTGGAACAACAAAAGCCAGCATTACCCGTGAAAAATGAGTTTTAGCAAATAATTTACGCCAATATAGAATCTTTTTCAAATTCAAGAGAAGAAAGTATTTAGTGAGTCCTGTGCATGACATTTCTATTATAATGTGCTCGATTGTGAACCGATTGAATAAATTTTTCCGTGTGGTCGTTGTCTTAAATAAGAAATGGACAACATGATATTCTATTTTATTCTAAAACATAAAATTTCATTTCATATCATCAATCCTGCATCATAATTTGCCTTTTTTTCTTTCATTTGGATTATGCATTTTTCTTCACTCTGCGTTCAAATTGAATGAAAAGATAAAAAATGGGATACAAGGATGACGAAATTAGATGCTATGGTAACCAGTTGGAATGCAAGATCGTGTATTAAAAGTCAGAGTCTCTAAATATGTATACTCTACAAAGCACCCATAAGCGAATAGGCATGCCTAAACCACGTGAATGGAGTACCGTCGCTTTGTCTGATAACGTTACTCTTACGATCGAGCACTACATACGCAGCGTAACGCAGTCACACCCAGTACATGTTCCAACCCACCATGACACATCGGTAACATTTCGATGTTTCTAAAAACCAAGTAGTGTCATTGCGCAATCTGCAAAATGCTAAAAAGTAGAAGATTATCGGTGAATAACGAACTGCGATATTTGGCGGCCACCAGAGTTTCTTCAACAGGCGACGATATATTCATACCGACTGCGGACACATCAGGATGCTATTACTTCGATTGTTCCAAAGGACGCTTTATTCATGTCGATTTCGAAACAGAATTGGAAATTATTTTGACATGGATAGGATTTAAGACAATAAAAGGAACTTGGACAATCAATACTATAGTTGCTCTGCCTAGTCAAAGTGAAGAAATGAAATTTATTATGGCAATTCAAGAAGTAAAGTCGGCAAATTTGTTCATTACGTTGCTCAGTGCAAATAGTTCACTACGAAATGTCTACACTCATGCCGAGCACCTAACCGAAATCACTCGAGTGGAAGAAAATGATTACTTCATACTGCAGCGATCGAGCAGCGGTAAAATTTATCTAATCGTTTACCGCATTAACAAGGAAACGAGAAAGACGCACTACTCGATTAGCTTGATTGAAATAGATAAAATTTCAAACGATATTAGTTCTACAATTCTTTGCCGTCTCAATGAAATTGGCGGACTTTGGATGTCACCGTTTGTTGATGATGCTGCGATTTACTTTATGCCAATATCGGGCGCCTTTGATAGGTTGATGAGTGTCGCATTGAACGGAAGAGATGTTTGCAACTTTTCTGTTTGTTGCGCTTGCAAAAGTTGTAAAAACAGATCAGCCCATTCCTTTGATAAAAACTCGTTCTTTGGTCACTTTTCGGCTTTCGACAGAAAAGTTTTCTTTCCTGTCATAAACGGCAGCAACTGCTGCATTTGGTCTTTGAAAATTGAAAGCAGCGATCAAAGCCTTTCGAAAAAAGGCTGCTTGCGATGCGAAGAACGAATCGACTTTATAGAAAAACGTGACAAACCCTACTACTGTTCTTTGAAAATTCTGCCCGACGGCTCAGCATTTCTTTTTGCCCGTTCGCATATATTTCATACAAGTCTATCGGTAAGGTATAATAAGTCAAAACTTATTTGTGAAAAGAAATTTAGATCTCCGAAAATTACGAGCTGGATCACGTGCTTCTTGGTAAGGGAGCGTACGGCTCAGTTGTGAAGGGTACGATTTGTGGACGTGGAAGTGTTGCGATAAAAATCATGAACAGTTTTCTCAATGTGTCGAAGGCGCTTCATAAGAAAGTTTGTTTTCATTAATTATTGCGTTCAGTTTTTGTTGGTTTAATTAACCACATTTTAGATAATAATGTCGGCCGTCACCGAAGCAAGAAAGCTTTCCACAGTCACTCACATAAATGTAGTGAAAGGACTGGGCTTTAAAATGGAAGGAAACCTTTTTCTCCTGTTCATGGAATTGATGAAAGAATCAATACGGCACGTGATAGAGAGAACATCTGAAATGAAGCTTCAAGAAAGCGAATCTCTTTTAATAATGCAACAGGCGCTTGAGGGCTTGGTTCACCTGCATACCCTGAAACCAAAACCAATTGTTCATCGCGATATAAAATGTAAGTGTCATATATGAAAACTCAATTATAGTATTCCATACCACGACTTAATATGCGAAATATATCGAACCAAACTCTGTCATCCATTAGTGTCTTTAAAATTTAATCAAATATTTATATGTGATGTAAAAGATATCAAAAGAGCAGTATTACTGTGCGTTATCTGTCAATATCTCTTTTAAATGAATCATCTATGATATCTTCGATGTAATTTAGGTCTGAACCTTCTAATTAGCGAAACAGGAATTGTAAAGCTAGGCGACCTCGGACTTGTGCACACAGTCGCTTTATCGGAAAGAGGATCAACTGATCCAGTCTTTGCTCCGAAAGAAGTGGCTGGAACCGCTTACTGGCAAGCACCAGAAGTTTTGAAATCGTCTACCACCAAAACCTATGGTCGAAAAGCAGACGTTTGGTGAGTTGAAGCAGTTGCAGAGAATGGTCTGAAATGAGTGCCCAGCAAGTATTACCTCGTTTTGTTTTCAAGGAAAAATGTTTCTAAATATTCAACCAAGTGTCAGAATCTCACAGGTTATTGATTTGATTCCTAAATTGAGGTAGTTTGAAATTTCTGCCGGCGGCCATTTGATTGAAGATAATTTTAGAACATAAGGCAATATTTTTGTGATTACAGAAGACTTAATTAAACTTTCAATTTTCATTTGAAAGGTTATTGCTTACTTTAGAAAAATATTCTGATACATAAAAGCTTGCTGAGGAAGTGGCTTTGAGATTCCTGTAGAAATTTTCAGCATTTGTGAAAACGCTTCTTTATTGTACTAAAAGTAAATCAGTTTAAACCTTGTCTGTCCAGTTCATTTCTCTTCAGTTTCAATCAGTTTTAGGAGCATGGGCTGCTGTCTTGTAGAAATGATGACGGGATATCCGCCTTATTTCGACAAGACGGTCACACAAGTGCAATGGGTGATAAAAATGAGCGATGGCACTCTCACTTACGATCCGAAAGAATTATTGCCTCAAGCATCTCCTGATGCAATCTCTCTTTTGCAAAAGGTTTTCCGAAGATCGACAAAGAAATCGCCAGACAATTTGTTAGTTCGTCCGCATTCTTGGGAAATTTTAGCTGATATTATTGAAATAAATGAATTACTGCCATTAAAGGAGCGTCTTAGCCGAATGGAAATGAAGATTGATGCTCTCAGAAGCCTTACAAAAGAAAAAGAAAAAGACGAAAAATAATATCTTATCAAATGCAATTCATGTTTGCTACGTGGAATTGTAATGCCATGCTCCTGCGAATCTTTGCTCAATAATGACAAAATCTCTCGCTCGATAAAAATCTAAAAATTACATAATCACGGCACAAGCTGATTCATACACAATTCTCAAAATACCTGATTGATGTTCAAACTAGGTGTTCATTTCACTTTTACTTATATATCATAGCGTTCCTTTGAACTCCCTTTCGGCGCCTATTAATTTGCATGTATTATTTTTCAAAAATCTATAAGCTCTAAAAGTTCTAATACATAATCATTCATCAAGTTAAGGTAGAGCTAACTTTATAGATTTCGGTTCTTCCTCAAGGCAAGCAGGTTACCTTTACAGTTCGTAAAAATCAGAAACAAATGGTCCAAGTTTTCACATGTATCAATGGAAGCTTCTTAGTATGCTACTTCGCGTAGCAATACAAAATGTACCCTTGTTGTAAATCAAACAGCTTGCAACATTTTCTTATTGAAAGCTTAAAATTCAAGTCCCTTTGGCAAAATGTCATTCTGTGGAGGCAAATTTCTGTTCATAATCAAATTAAAATTTTCAGTGGTAAAACTGTGCGTGACGGGAAAGCGTGTATACTTGTTCTATATGGTCGCTTCGATAATCTTTATTTTTCTCATCGCTTTTGTGGAAATCAGTACGATTGATCGTACGAATAGAGCATAAACGTCAACAAATCAACCTCATGAATGGGTGAACTGCAGTGACGAATAGTTGTTCATCATCTTTTTATTCATTCAAATTTGTTCACATTTACTCACTTTACACGGCTTCGTTGCCCAGCAAAACAGCAACAGCAGGCGCATTTTTCAACGGTTCATGACCAGCACTATCATGAACTTCATTCAACTAGCGAGCATACTATACTCCAAACAATCGGACAATCGAAAGTGGGAGAGAGCAAAAAAGAAAGTACCTCGCTTGATAAGCTAAAAATCACTCGTCTGGGCTCATCTCAACCAACCGAAAACCGGTACCATTTCGCTTGAATATCAGGCAGATAGAAAAATTCAACTTAAACTGAAGCGAAGACAGAAAAGAGGGGAGGACACGTGTGCAATGTGAATTTCAATTCGGCGCCAATTACTTCGCTTCGATGTCGCCGTTCGGGAACGCCTTGCCCTCCTTTTTCGCTTCGAGATAGAGCTGAAAGTGTGATAATTGGTAAAATGATTCGCAATATCAATTATAATGTACCATTTCTGCTTTAATGAGAAAACTGTGCAAATTAAAGAGAACATTTAGTATATATTTATTTGATTTGAAAGTTGTCCTATTTGATATGAAAATTCCTTATTAGATTGAAAATGGTGTACAAAAACGTGCGGGGTTATCATAGTCAAAATTTCTTAGTCAATAACAGTGAGCCGCACGGAACGCGGTGGCAAGCTTGGTGTGGAAACTAAACTGAGCACCTTCGCTGCGTGTTCTACGTTATTAGCCTTTATCGCGACGGTACCAAAGTTTCACTTTCTTGCTAATGAATAAGAAATAACGACTATTAACGAATTTCGCTCTGCGACGTAAACAGCCGACCCACCTGGAACTGCGGACTCTCGCGGAAGATGCGAATTTTGCGCTGAATCTGTTTCGCAGTATCTTGATAGACGTTGCGCGAGTCTCTTGCCATCGCCTGCAAAGTTTCAAATAGTGTATCATTCCAATAATCACCCAAGTTTAAACAATCATTCAACATTGATCAACAGATGGAAAGTAGTTCAATCAATAGTATTTTTAATAAATTTCCCATAACGGTTATGTGAAATATGACAGGAAAAAATAGAAAAATCAGGTACAGAGTTTTTGGTCATAATCCGTCACTATTGCATTCAATTTAATCATACCTGCATTCAAATTGGAATGCTAGCTTGTCTAAATTTATTACAAGGGGGATGAATTTGAATGCAAGGTTGGCGAATTAGGAAGGCTTTGCAAGGTGGACACTGCAGCGTATCAAATTCAAAGCTGAGCAAAATTTAAAAAAGTGCATCCCAGCACGAAGACAAGCGTATACCTCAAAGTCGTCGGTGTGAGTCTCCATCATGCGCGTACAGAAGAGGATGTCCTGGGGAAGGAGGCGGTACATGCGTTCCTTCTTCTGACGCGCCTCCTCCTCGGCCGCGGCCTTCTCCAACGCGGCGATGACCGGCTTCGGTTTGTCGACGGGCGCGCTCGCCTTCTCGGCGCCTTTCGGCGCTTCGTTTGTAGTAGCGGCTGGCACGGCGGCCGGTTTTGTCTTCTCATTTTTCGCCTTCTTGTCGGCCTTTTCTGTCTGCAATTGTTGCACTATGATTACAGTGTCTTCCGCTATAATTGTCGTTTTCACAGGGGTTTTCACCACCATTGTCACTTTGGCATTTAATTTCGTCAAACTAGCGTTCTAATTGAACACAGAGATGACGAAGCTGAATGCATGGTGTTCGAATTATGATGATATACCTTGTAAGAGAAATCCAAAGTAGAAAAAGGTATGTTTGATCAGAGTGGGCATTTGACCAGGTTGACTTGGAATGTTCCAAGACAACGCCCAACAATGCTATCGTATATTTAGTAGAGCTTAGCAAGAAGGCAACTGAACGCTATTGTGAACGCATCGTAATATATATGTAAGCGTGAGGGGAGGCTGACGCATTTGACGGCTCAAGAAGACGATAATCGCGTACGTAAGTACGGAGAAGTTATATATCGCCCTCCCCGCGGCGATTTAATGGCTCAATTTTGGACTTTTTAAAATGGAGTTGATCAGCTAATTTTACAGTCAGAACGGGATGTGCCAGACCAAAATGAGTTCAAGGCAGATCCCTTAATAAAAGCAGCGCAGAGGTCAACACTCCGGCCATTCCAGAGCCAAATAAAACAAAAGCGATGATCTCACCGACGCCTGCTTCTTGATCTTCTCATTATTATTATTATTGTTAGCGACAGGAGTAGTTGGAGCAGCGGTCGTCTCCTCCGTTCTCTTCTGCTTGGCGGACTGACCGACGTGATTGACGACGACTGGCGGAGCGACTGATTCCTCGGCGTCCATCGCCTGTTCCTCTTCATGCACTGCTGGCGCTCCCTTCTTTCCCTTCTTCTGTTCCTTTTGTTGAGAAGCCTGCGGTTTCGGCTGCTCTACCTGAAGGAAAGCAAAAAACGCATTTAACTCAGTCTTTTATTTAAAATTGGGCACAAATGTGGTTGGCTTATAAAAGAGACATACTACTGACTTTTGTAAGAGGCTTAACAAAATCAGCAACTTTCAAAAGGCGCTTGATACTATCAAAAACGTTCATAAGGGAATTTGTCAGATCACCAATTTCTTATAAAGAATTTGGATAAGTGAGCAATTTTTATAGGGAACAAAGAAGAACGATAAAGAACTATAGCTGTAAATGAAAGTGCACTTTAAAAACGTCTAATCCATCTATTTAAGAAGTAGCAATATAGCCATACTTCTTTTTGCTTCTCCTTTTGCTTGTCTTTCTTTTGTTCCTTCTCCTTGGGATGCTCTGGCTCTTTGGTCTGCGGCTTAGACGGTTGAGGCTCCTGAATCATGGGCTCTTCAACGACCTCCATAGCCTTGCCTTTCTTGCCCTTGGTCTCCTTTTCGGCCTGAAGCGCACAAAATGAAAGTAAGAAACAGTCCATACACGAGAGTTCTCTTTTGGTTTCTGTTTGCTACTGTAAGGTTAGAGATTATCTGGTGGTATTAAATCTGCGTGAATTTGGTGGTCCGACCGACCACCCAGTACGTTCATCCTTATAGTGTCATTGAGTCAGATCGATCAATCACCCATAATAAGTACCATCCAATTGATTGAATTGGTCCAGTTATCCAATATTTCTAACCTTACAGTATTTTTTGTTTATTGTTTCTGTTGCTGTTTATTATTTGTTTCCTGCTTCGTTTTTTGCTTTTTCCGTTTATTTTTGTATATTCGGTTAAAATTGGAGTTCACGCGTATATGCGCTTAGAGAGGGAAGCGGGAAGCCGTTGCTCATATGTAAGAAGAATAAATAAAAATTGATTCTAACCTTCTTTGTTTCTTTCTTTTTGTTCGCTTCGGCCTTCTGGTGCGCGACGCTCGACACTTCGGCGACCTCTTCCATTGGAACATCTTCCACTACGTCCTTCTTCGCCTGCACGAAAAATATTATTGTCACTATCACAATCCTTTTATCATGACGGCTGCAACTTTGTCCCTGCACAACTCGGATCAAGCCCACAACTCGTTGCGGTCTCAAAAAGGCCATCCCTTCAAATAGCCGGTAAAAAATATGTCAACCCTCGGCTTGTACCTAATATTCTGCGCCACCCAAAGTGTCCAATTTACAGTACCTTGGGCTTAGGTGCTTTGACCGACTTGTTCACGTCGTAAGCGAGACCCATATTATCCATATTCTGCTTAAGCGTCCACCGTTTGTTCCATTGAGCAGCTACTTCGGGACTGCAAGAAAACAAAATTAAATGTATTCATATGAACAAGAGTACAAGCGAGTGAAGGCGTCATGGCAAGCAGCACTGGAATGAAACGTGTCGTGCAAAAACAAAACAAAACATTGATGTAAATCGTCGCAAAACATGTTTCCAGAAGCTTTCAAGATGAGGCTGTACGACGCTTGTTCACCAACATCACAGCAAATGGGAAACGTCAGCTGTACTCCATAAACTATTGATGCTGTGTTCACCAACAACGTTTGTGTCATGAAGTTCACCACTATCCAGTGTAACAACATAATATAGAATCTTTCATCATAATTCGTCAATTTTGCATTCAATTTCGTCACTAAAATATAACGCTAGTTTGACGAAATTAAATGTAAAAGGCGAAGAATTACGGTGAAAGACCCTATAAACCGTGATTGCACAGAAAATTTAAAGCGTAATGAAATGGGAAAGTGTGATCAATGGGAAAAGACGTTTGCCTCTGTAAGAAGCGTTAAAACAGTTGAGCAGTAAAGACTGGCGTCGAACATTCTGGAATAATTTTAACTTAACAACGCAAAAGCTAAATGGTTAGTAATGCGCTCTTGTTAATTGTATTCGAAGCTAAAGCTATAGTTAAACTTTCCCGACCAGTAACAAGAAATCATTAATTGAATAATGCAAACTGCTTCGAAAGTCGACAGCGCATTCTTCTATCAATTTGTGCATGTAAAAAGTAGTGACTATAATACTTGGTGAAAAACGATGTCTTCGCGCCGTAAAGCGAGTTCATATTTGCTCATTACAGTGTCTAGCTCAATTTCTTGTAACTGATCGAGAAACTTGTGCACTCTTAAAATTTTAAGTCATGTTCGACGCCAAATAAAAGGAAATAGCAAAGGGGAAAGGAGAAAAAAAATAGAAAAGCGAGCAAGCCATTCTGCGTCGAGTCGGGCAGTCTGCCCATCTGACAAGCGCTTTACCGTACCCGCCGCACAGCACTAGCCACGCCCACTCTGTCACACACAGAATCAACTCACTCTGGCGTCAGGCGATAGCCAGTGAAGGCGGCGTTCGTCAGCCTGAAAGATGCGCAAACCGCCAATCAATTACACAACAAATTAGACTCATCATTATAAGGCTCAACTCGATCGGACGACGTTTATTGTAATGATAAAGGCATCTTATAACGTGGACTTTCTTCGCAATTTTCGGCGCATTTTGAGCTCTCTTCGACGGAAAAGTGCACTATTCGAATTCTACGTCTTCAATTGGATATTTACCATTTCCACTCTCATTAAAGTACTTTAAAAAACAAAGAGTAATTACTGCTGAATTAGTTTCACAGAGAAGTGACCTCTTTGCTTTGAAAAGTGTCCTTCTTAAGGTGGAAATGGTATATTCTGTACAACTTATCGATTGACGTGAGTTCCCTTTCTAGGTAGACAAACCGAATCGCACATAGAACGAGAGACACATAGCATGTCATGCAACGCAGAACAAACCAATAGCAAGGTTACCCATCAAATTTTGAAATACGCAACATCTGTTCATTTCGCTTCATTTCAACTACCAACTATAGTCAAAAAATTTCGATCAGTAACAAGAAATCACGCCAGGCACCGTAGATGACAAAGATGAGTTTTCTTCAGTGCAAAAACATCGCTTTTTATCAAGAATGATAGATGTTTTTTAGTTTATACGAGCATAAAATGATAGCAAGAAATGCTATAAACTTTGGAAGCAGTTTATTCAATCAAAGATTTCTTGTTACTGATCGGCAAACGCTGTTTATAATTATAGTGGACACTGAGCGGTAGCCGATCTCAAACTATTCCAAGTGTAGCTAGCCATTTGAGCAGAAATCTCGACGCAAACGCGACAATGTGGCACCTAACGTGCGCGCAATATTCAAACCGATTTATTGTCGTAATTTCTTAGTCAATATCAAGAAAATGAACTGCTGATCCCGCAGCGATAAAGCTTAAATAGTGTGAATACCGCAGCGAACGTGCTCAATTTAGTTTTCGATATTATCGATATTTATTGTTACAGTGTTCCCTGCGGCTCTCAGTTACTGATTAAGAAATTACGTCTATAACGTCAAAACAATAAAAAGAAAAACGCACCAGTTGGTCTGATTTTCCTTCTTTTTCTTCATAGCCTTGCTCTTGGCGTTGGTGGTGTTGCGCTTGTAGCGGTAGCGGGTCTGTTTCTTTCCTCCATGCTTGACCGAACGCATTCTAACCGGATGATTTAGTTTTGATGAACAGACTAACAAATCTAAAAAGTCATAACATAGTCTTTATCCTCTCTTAATACTCTGGTCAATTTGACTGTTCCAACTATCAGAATAAATTGTGTTATCAGGGACGCTAAGCATGATATTGGCTGTATACTTTTACAACACTGAGCAAAAGATTTAAACCAACTATCATTTAGGAAAGAATTGATATCATAAAGTCAAATAAGGGAATAATTTAGTGTTCCGAATAACACGTGTTATTTGGAGGCATAAATACGGTTTAGGCATCGGTGAATGTAGCGATTGGTAAGTGACAATTCAGTTCCAACTAAGAGTTCTAAAATAAGCCCATTATCAAAGTGACAACAGCTCGAATAAAAGATACATAACTCTACACAGCCTGTTCAAATATTGCACAAGGAAAGCTCTCTTACCTGTAAGCAAATAGTACTAAAGCGGCGTGTTTCCACGTGAAAACGCTCTCGAGTTAACCGTCTAAATGAAGACCGGGGCAGGCGAGTTGGCAGACCTGTCAACGACAATAAACGGAACTTAGATAAGGTTGCATTCAAAAGATGGTCGCGCACACATGCGCGCCATATGGTAGTCACATTTAGATACGCACAACCACCCACTTCGGGTAGTTCATACACGGGAGGCACAAAGCCAACCCTTAATGACAATAAAGACAAAACACCCTTGAACAATTGCTTTTATTCAGCCATCATCACGCCATTGAAACACGCGCTATGAACAATAATGACTTCAAAAAGTTTGGTGATTTTACACTTGTACTGTGTTAAGACAGCCGCAGTCAGGAAAGAATAGATATGCATCATTGCAGACGAGTATCAGATTCCGACAAGATTCTTGAATAAATTCTGAACCGAACAGAACAGAGGGCTAAACCTATCAGATCTTCAGTCGTAATTTCTAGATTCAAATGCAGCGCACTGCATGAAAAGTTATGCTCACACTAGCGAAATAACATTTCCTATTATGCAGATTAAGAACAGTGTTGACTAATTTGGTCACAACTAATATTTGTTCAAGGGGGGATTTTTTTACAGCTTATGTTCTTTGTATGTTGTAAAAGTAATGTTGGAATAAGACAGTACCCTGCTTAGCAAACAGAAGAACGCGCCTTACTTTGTAAGTAAAAACAGGATCTAAGACGTAAGACCGTCGATATGTATGACGAATAGTTTCGCCCACATTGAAACACAAATTTTGTCCCATGACGAAACGAATAAGTGGAATGATTACGCTTTGCACCGTAACAATAAGCGCCGACAAAAAGGCCGGCGTAACAAACGAACGAACAAACAAGAAAAACAATCAGATGTCTGAGAAGAATATAAACAAAAATACTGCGAGCGCCAGTATGGCGACGAGCGCGGCTGTCAATACTCGCCGTTCAAAGGCGGTTTGTTCAAGTGAAGACAACTCCGCTGGCCGTTCCGGCGACTTCTGAAATAACATTACTTCCATATAACGAACCACTAGCAAATCAAGCATACTTCTTTCATCGCGGTAGGTTATGAAATGTTGAAATTTTTTGCTAACTTATTGTTAATAAATGAATTGGATTGATCAGATTTAGTGAAGAACTGTCAATATGCGCAGTGTGCAAACTATATATTCTTGTCGTAGTGCATAGAAATCTGAACAGATGTATTTCGTCAGGGAAACTCGCAGCGACCCTCGACTAATTTGTCACTTTTGCCTTCGAATTCGTCACTCTTTCATTCACTTTAAACGCACTGTTGACGAAATTGAAGGCAAAAGTGGCGAAATATGATGAGCGATCCCGTCAGGATATTTTGCAAATCAAAGAGATCGCTTTTCACGTCAAACTAACATGTAAAATGTGTCCTTTTCAAAGTGAAAATGGTATATACGCATCACCCCACTGAGAGCAAAAAAATTCGAAACCAACCTGGCCTTGCTCGAATGCGGTTGATGCGTTGAATCCGCAAAACCAAACGCAAATACGGCCAAACGACGACATTCCGCCGCTATTATCGCACTGACTGTCAGGAATAACGGCATCTTCCTTCTCTACTGAAAATCTTCTACCATCAGGACGAACCTCCCCAATCTCTTGCAGTTCAACAGTCTCTTCGTATTTGAGGGCAGCAGTTGAAACTGATGTTTCTTCATCGCTTCGAACAGCAGAATCGAATCGCGTCCAAAACGTCGTGCGTACCAACTGAAAAAATGACGCGTTAAAAAAAGCCATATCATTAACACCATAATGGAGTAGGATTGAAAAATGTAGCGTACTAAACGTTACTGATAGACGCGCTAACAATTATAGGTAAAGTGAGATCTATTCGGAGAGACAGGTGAGCGCCTATAACATCGATTACCGTATTTCATCCAATAAACGCCCCCTCTCAAGCGAAGGTTGAAAAAATAAACGCTCTTGACGTTTATTGGAAGTAATAAGGTAACAATACGCGTAA
The DNA here is from genome assembly GCA_002796945.1 of Plectus sambesii. Taxonomy (NCBI): domain Eukaryota; kingdom Metazoa; phylum Nematoda; class Chromadorea; order Plectida; family Plectidae; genus Plectus; species Plectus sambesii. The sequence goes on along the minus strand of NIUQ01000132.1, from coordinate 11,896 downwards.
ACTAAATATTCGCGGAAGCTTCTAGAACTTTCAAGGAGTTAATCACGTGACTACAAGACTTCATATAAACTACGACGGGCAAACTGTGACGTGGACGAACTGTGACACCACCCGCCAACTGTAAAAAACAACGCGCTAAAAAGCCATTTCAGTAACTTAGACGCCGCATTGACGGGGAGTACGACACAACGGTTTGCCACTCGGAGACGATGACTCAGTTAGGCCAACTGCTCAATCAAAAACCAAACCGACGCTAATGGCGTCACGTTCGAACAATGATAAGAATGGCTTTGCGAGCAAGCGCGCAGTGGTTATTTTCAATGACCAACACCCACGAACGAAAAGGCCTCAATCATGGTTCAATAAAAATTATGTATCACTCAAGACAAAAAATAACGATTTATTAGTGCACTTGTAATCATTTGGCAAACTACGCTATTTTCTGAAATTTATATGCTCAACGACTAATGCTCCAACCATGTGTTTCTTTTTTGACAATCTATCATAAACATTCACGGAAGCAATTAGTTTTATCAAAAAGTGTGATTGATTCCGTATTTTATGCTTAAATTATTGCTGATTATCGCGAACGAGCTAAATCATGGTGGATCAAAAATAGCTTGATTAACCGATCAAAAAAGTGATAGCAGAACAGGTATGCGAAAAAAATTGACGCGCGCTAATCGCATCTAATACATGAACGCGTCCAGCACTCGATAGAACGTGACGGACGATCAAGTCGTCAAGGCCAAACGCGCAGCATTCCAGGACCCTCGTCACATGACATAAAATACCAATCCTAGCCGGTAATCAATACCACAACCGCCGTAGCTTTTCAACAAAGCAGCTAAATATAAATCGGCAAACAGCAGCGGGATTGGGTTCAGAGAAGCCGAGTAGCAATCATAAGATACTCTGTCAGAGCGCTCTTGGCTGCCGGCAAGTTTGCTTTGTCGGCTAATTGTAAATACTGCGACAGGAACGTCTTTGATAGAAGTGAGGACGTCAAACTCCTCTAAGTCTTCAGCGACTACGGATTATATCCCGTCCCTTCTTCCCCCTTTCTCTGACTGACGGCTGATTGAAAGGATGCCACTAAAGATATTCTACAGTAAAAGGGAGTGCCCCACTGTGCAGTCACAGTGATCGAGTAATATTGATTTCATCACTTACGCAGTTTACTGTTCCTCCACCAAACGGTTACGTTCTGACCGCTCTTTTGTATTACTGGATTATTAGGACACTGGTCGCTGAATAATCACACCCTTTTGAGTCCCAACACCGACCTCTAATTCCTAAAGGAAAACTGGAAATGCAGTATAAAAAGTGACTGCTGATGAGTTGGCTAGACTATCTAAGATATGCGAGAAACATTCGATTCACGGACGGAAATTTGAATATGTACCATTTTCTAAAAAGTCCCACACATCCAAAGGACTCCTTTTCTTCTCAGTACGACAGTTCTAATCATAAAGACTGTTAAGTACTGATGGAATTGAAAAGAAGCAAAACGTAACTGAATCTACCGACCCAAATCTGTCTCTCTCAAAAAAAAAAATTATTTCCAAGTACCATAAGATAAGAGAAAACAAAAAGAGTAAAGGCAATCCTTTGAAAAAAGCCCCCGGTAAGTAACAAAGCAAACTCGCGAATCTTCAAAAGCCAGCATTCCACTCCTAATATCGGCCGGTTAACAGAGAAAAGCTTCCCTCCTGCCAAACAATACAAGACACGATCGCTAAACGCTCAAAAAAGAGTGTAACTAAAAACCGATCCGGCAAACTGGTGAACCGAAAGAGACACAGCAAATATCGACACAGCTCCACTGCGAACGCAAGAAACCGGACATTTTACACTGGCCACGAAATAGCGATAAATTGTTCCCCCCGGCTTGCCGCGCGTTATGTTACTCGTCGCACAAAGGTTACAAATACCGGTTTAGACCACTTCTACTAACGTCAGCGCCCGCTTGACGACACAGCAACTGCGCTGCCGCGGCGCATAATGACATAAAGGAGGCAAAAAAAGCTGCGCCACTTGGCCGCCGCTTTACAACGCGGTATAAAAGATGTTGCTGCGTTCTACGTGTTTTTGTTTTATGTCAACACCGCGGCGACGCATAGGAATTTTTGCAAGAGCACTGTGACATTAGCACATTAGCGGCGACCTTTTATGCTCAAGCAGCGCTGAGAATGGAGTCGAAACTATAAGTCGACTTTTAATTGACTTTTTGGTCAATGCAATATTTATACCATTTCCACTTAAGCAAGGACGCTTTCCAAGTCAAGCAATATTAAAAACGTCCTCTTTGAATTGGAAAGTGTCCAAATTAAAGTAGAAATATTATAGAAAAGCGCGACGACACGCGAAGAGAATGCGAAACAGCGCGGTCTGGGGCCTATATAAAAAACATTGCAATTGCAAAATCCCAAGAGCGACGATTGGTCATAATCAAGTTATATCTAGTTTTCTGACCAATCACAACGCATGAGATTTCGCAATCCTGTATCAGTATTACAAAATAGCCGCGTGAATCGACAAAATCGTCTCGTAGCAAACAATCAATCAATTCAAGACCAACCCTGAACTGCTCAGGCGGTTCGGTGAGGAGAGAAACGATGACGGTCGTCATGGCAACGATGACGAAGAGCGCCAGCGCGAAGTACATGTACTGCACGCGCCCGACGAACCACGGCCGATTGTCTGTCTCGCCGCACTTTGGCGCGCGGTAGATGAAATCGCTTATTAGACGGCCTCCGCCCAACACTGCGCCCACAAGCAGACCGCTGAATGCGCCCTGAAATTAGGGAGCAACTTTATTTTTTGCAGAGTGTAAGAAAAATGAAGTACGGTGTATTTTCGTGGCTAAACTAACGACTATGATCGCTACATGTCCTTGTGAATTGCTCCGTCACCGATTGTGCTCTGATTTGGGTTAAGCTTAGGCTTAGGTTCAGGTCACAAACTCTTGATAATGGGGCTTAGTTTGATGAATCCATGTAGCAAACAGGGCCATCGATCTGGCTACAACATATGCCGCACGAAACACAATCGTTACCGATATCTCGGCGTAGTTTGCAAAAAAGATCAGCAATTAATTGACCCATCCATATTGTGTTCCCCGCATATGAGCCTGCAACATCCCTCTACATCTACCACCCCAAGGTCGTATGCACCACATTAGGTTAAGAGAAGTAATCTTTTGTAATCCAAAGAGCATGGAGGCACTTCACATACACCAGCAAACGCGTCCTATTTATCATAGCGCGCAATCTTAGATTATTGATCTTAAAATTGATGAGTACTGCCCCAGCCCAGTCAGTAGCCATCAATTCGAACATGAATGTATGCATTAAGAACAGCGCGGGACAAATTGTGATCGATACACTATTCTGCGCGAAAGAATGAACGCAACGGAATGTTGCATGGTCAAAATCTCTTCGTCAGTAACAAGAAAACCAAATTTTGGTCGCGCAAGAGTCAAAATTCACGCGCGAAATGCATCTAGCGTTATCGCTAAGCAAAAAACCATAAGCAAGAACACCGAGTACAGGCGATACTTTTCTAAATTCATAGTACAATTTGACATTTTTTGCTCTATGACTATAAAGTAGAATAATCTGTATTCATTCTACCCATCCCATTCGAAACTATGTTAATCGAATAATCGCGATCTGTCGCAACAGAATAAAAATTCCCTCAAAAGAGATGTATCAAGTTACCAAGTAGTATAAATGGACATTAAGGTGCTGCAATTGGCGAGTTGTTACAGACGAAGACAATTTAACTTAGTAAATAATGACAAAAGTACAAACTTGTTCATTCGTTCTCCTCCAAAGAATAGCGAGTAGGTAGACAGCGGCGATGGGAGGGGCCAAATCGGCGGCCACCGACTGGATGTAAATGTACAGCTGAGCGCCTTGGGTTCCCGACACGATTGGCACCCACAGCACTGCGACAACTACCATTACTATCACGAAAATCCTGCAAATTAATTAAGTCAATAAAGTCAACCCTATGCAAAGAGTGACATTTTATTTAGCTAGCGAGCGATAGCAAAACGTCGAATTACTTCTGCCGGGACAAAAATTACAACACATTTTGTCGTATTCTCAGGGACACATCAGGTAATTTTAGTTTAAAGCTCAATAATTGTACTGAGATTCGAAGGCCGACATAGTGAGAAGGTGCAAAAATACCATAACACAACTCTCAATATATGACTGATTCCATAAAACGTGCATCACAATCGTCATTCGTCTCGCACTTGAACCTTATCTTAACGAGATCACACCTTCATTGTCATGGTAGAGACAAGAAAACGTCGCGTATAAATGGCGAATAAAGAAGCGCGTTTTAGACGCATTCGCAAATAAGTTGTACCTTCCAACTATCATAACCTCCGCGTTGGTCGCTAGGGGTCTCATGCGTCGCCATATATCGAGCGTGAAGAGCGTTGATGAGCTGTTGAAGACGGACGCCAGGTCGGACATCAAAGCCGCCAGCATACCCGCCAACATCACCCCTCGAAGTCCTGCAACAAAATGACACGCTTGTCATCGATTTCACCAGTCTCATCAATATCGCACACTTACGAGAGAATGGATGACGCAGCATCGTCTATTCATGCACACGCGAGCGGATAGTATTACATGAAAATGCTGCGTTTTCCTCAGTCAGAGCGTTAATCGCATGCTTAATTGCTTGGAATAAATGAGCTGCCAAACTTTCGCAAAGCGAGATTTACTGAATCTATATCCTCACATACCTTTTACAAACAAAAATCGCCTTTTTAAGGATAAATACGCAACGTAAATAATCAATATTATGGAGTCTTTTGGAACCCAAAAAGACCATTTCGTTACAAAATAAAATTCTGCCGACGCTTAGCATACATTTGTATCAATTGCGAGTTCCATTTCAAACGGATCTAATTAACGATGGAATACAATTGCATCGAAGGGGGGACCTAAAATGACTACAATCAAAGGGGGTTGAGCTCACCGTTTGGCATGAGATTCATGACGAGCATCGGGTAGGCGGTGTTTGAACAGCCATCCGCGTTGCCGCATCGCGCCAAACAATCGTCGACGCAGCCGACCACTTCTACAAACGATCGTGACGAAATGAAAGTATTCGCAACAAACACATTGCCATTGCTTGCTCGAGCGCTACGAAATATATTAATTAATCTGATGGTCGACGTATTAGAGCGTTTTTTTAATACCATTAGTTGCAATTGTCAATAAATTGCGCATTACTGTTATCACGAACATAAAAGAACAATGACCGCCACCGATTCAGCGATATTTGCAGTGGACTTCTATTCCCAGTCTCTCTTTAATTACAACCCTATCGTAAACATGCTAATTACTACCTCTTTAAACATTCATATTTAAGCGACTAAAGAGATACTGCTATACAATCAAAGTGAACCAAGGCGCTCACTACGAATAGAGGAGACTGACTCAGTTTTATCTGACCGGCCCATGTGCTTATTGCATAACAAAATTCTTCACTATACTGTCATCTCGTTACCCCAACGAAAGTATAACCAAAAATGAGCAAGAATGAATGGCTAAACAGCTCGCGTCGTAGTTAAACACAAAACTAGAAACACGTTTTCACAGTTCCTACTATTAATGTCCACTCATCAATCAATCTCGCGGAGATGCCACGCTCTCGAGTGCATTGATAACTGAGCGTCCCCTGTCCGACGACAGGTTTGCGTCAAAAAATCCGGATCAGATGACAATGAATGAGCGGAGTGATTGAAGTTGGCGTGAAAACGATAGGACGCATGGGGCGGGCGGGCAGTCAACTCGAAGTGCGAAATTTTATGACTAGAGAGCTATGATTCACGCCCATTAAAAGGGAACGTCGGTCACGCCTAGCTGCCAGGATGGTACCATATATCTTTTTCACCTATGTATGATAAGCTGGCTGCAAATCATATCTGTTTCAGTTACCGCTAAGCAGCTTCTCATACGTAGCTGAAACACAATATAAGGTGCATTCTTTTGAGCTAGTGATAACGGGAGTTCCTCTTTGATATACATGGACCTGACCAGATAGAGTAGTGGGGCGTTGGAGGTTATACTCTCTCTCTAGGATGTCTCAAACCATTAGGTCCCAAGCAGCAGCAGTGAAATGAGTTTATAATTTTTTAGTAAAGAACCGCTTTAAAGCAACTAAAGGTGAATTACTCTTCACTATGTGCTACACTTTCGCGATCTTTTTCACAAAAAAAGCACCAATTTCTACTCTCAAAAGCTATTTAAAATATGTATCCTCGAAAAAACTGAGTAAATTATAGTAGTGTGGGTAGTAATGAAAAGGTATATTTACCTGGATAAAGAACACGACTAATCATGCCGGGAAACACGATGACGAAGAGCGGCAGAACTTTGAGGACGCCGGCGAAAATGGTAGCCCCCTGTGCGTGGGACAGATTCTTCGCAGCCAAAGCTCGCTGAACCATCATCTGCAATACAGAAAAAATTCATTTTGCGCAACGAAAACAGCGCTTTAAAGTTGTTTGCTGAATCAACAAAATTACAGGCAAGAGTGGCGCTGAAAGGGAGAGCAGAAAAGAAATCGTCCATGGCCTGGGAACAACGTCTAAGTTCCCAAAGGGGTATTGAAGTGAAATGCCTTTTGTCTAATCGCGGTACAAATTCTATCCCGCTACGAAGGGTAGCAAATTTATCATATTTAGTATCCTAATGTCTCCCCTTTTTATCAGGCTAATATCATTACGGTCTATAGACGATAGATTCAAGGTAACGTGTTTCCACCCTTATTATAACTTTCGCATGATAGTCTTGAATATAACTGATAGCGATATCTCGTTTTTTTCCCGCGTGGTTATCAGTATAATATTCTACTTTTAAAAAAATAATTAAATCACAATATTTTTCCGATATCGGAACATTTCTTCAGAATGAAATTCCTGATTTATAAAAGCTTTACGGCATAGGTAAAAAATTGCTCTCCCTTTCATATCCAGATATCATTCATTACGACAGAGCTGCGAAAATAGTCGCTATGGACTTTTATCAAGAAGTAATTTAAATAGCCAGAAGCATTTAATGGATATTGGATCGTACCAGTGAATGATCATTCCTATTCGTCCCCTTACCCAGGGCGGTCCGCCGTTCCCAGAGTTTTGTCTCCGTTTTATTACGCGCCTCCCCCGTTCTCTCTTCATACTGTTTACCCTACCGTTTGTAACCTGAAGAAGTCCCCTTGCTGTTACCGGTTTCCCTTCCCACGTTTAAGTTGCAACAATGCGTTAGTGAAGTTTTTGAGCTAACCTGATCAGCCGCCCAGTACCAAACGGACGCCGGACTTTGGCCGAACAGAAAACCCGGCCAAGGGTAATCGGGATCGCTTGGACCACGCAGCATGGTGAACGCTTTCGGATTTGGCCGACCACACGACGAATTTCCCCAATCTTCTCTGTCACCCAACGCCTTGTATTTCGTCACCAGGGAGCCATAGCCGCCCACTTCGATAAAGCCTACAATATTCAACGTTTTCAATGATTTCATTCTAAAGAGAATCTCACTGCAAAAGAGTGAAATTGCAGTTTAGGCTAGGATGTTTATAATTATAGTAATGTGTATTCTGCGCACTGGACAATGCAAAAGTAAACATTTGCAAAAAAGCTTAGAACATTTTTGCATAACACTCTGAGAATTGTAAAAAATCTTTTAAAGCTCATCCAATGTAAATATATGAAGCACTGAAAATTAATTTAAAGTGTCTCAATCAATATTCACGTATTTAAGTGCTCAAATTCAAACCACCTCACTACAGAATTCATGAAATTATAAGAAAAAAGATTGCAGCTAACCTAATTCAAAATGTTTTGGAATAGCTTTCACTATTAATTTACTCATATTTGAGTACCAAAACACACAAAGCACTCAATAAATTATCACAAGTATAGAAGCAATCGGCTTACTGAATATGGCCAGGAGTATTGCGCTTCCAACCATCATAAAGCACTGCAGCGTCTCCACATACATAACGGCGGCCAGACCACCTGAAAGGCCGAAAAGTTAAAAGTCGCCACGCAATTCGATACATTGCTCGCAGATGTGTGATTGTTAAACTCTAAACACGAGCGTTGACGTTTCGCAACACCACTCGCCCCGCCTTACCCGATGGGCTTTTGACAGCAGCAAACTGGTTGGCTCAATGGACGTTCACTCGAGCGTAGGCAAGCGTTCCAGGCCTACACATGAGCATTTTGGATAAGTAAATTAGACATGAGAAAGAGAGACAGGTCTCTTCTGATCGACTCATACTCGAGTTGCGCAGACAGGCAAAAGGCGGCCAAGGTTATATGACGTTAGGCAGTGGAACTGAAACATTTTTGACTTCAGCCTTCTGATGGCCATAAGCCTTGAAGCTTAAATGTTTCATACCCTTCGCCAACCACCGCCACCACCCTCCAGACGCAACATCTGCTGAGCACATAGAGAAATTGTATTCTGCAGTGGTAGTGAGTCAATGGCTCCATTAGTTTATCTTCTACCGCCCACACTGGAAGGGCATGATGAATAAATGCTTCTCTGTCACTGCTCACTAGTTTCCGATCGCTTGAGTATGTTGCTATCCTCAACAAAAATCTACATCCTATTTCAAAGCACTGCAGCAAAAAGCTAAGATGAGATCATTATTCTCATGTTAATAACTAGAAATGACGCCTAATGGGTCAATTTCAAAGCGTGCATCTCATTTAAAGCTGACCTAAATGGAATATACTTTAGTATTGCAATAGTGCTCAAGAGTAAACCAGTTCAATATTCGTGGTATAACGAACCATTACGACTGGAGGTGATGTAATACTAGAGACCGCCACTCTAAACGAGTAAACATGGCAGTGTTTTCGGGGGTACGAGTAGTATGCAGCTGGTGGTGATGGTGATGGGTGGGAGGACACGCGGGTTGGCATAAAGCCTACGTCATCACTCACACGTCAAGTCAACAGCTGGTTAGTGAAAATGGCTTCCCTGCCTTCAAAAACTGAACCCTGTTGGACAACAGCGAGACGACAACATGAGCTCTTTGCGCAAAAAGTGGCCTTCGCTCTTTGTGTAAGCGTCATGAGAATTGATCCAACTTCCTTTCCAATGGAGAGTATAGAGGGAAAGGTATCTCAACATAGCCAAGCGCTAAAACTGTCACGGAAGTGTGAAAATTTGTGTGCAAGTTTGTGTGAGCTGGCAATGAACCTATCGGGAGGTAGGGGTGGGTGGCACAATACAACAATACAGTCTCCTTTCGATCCTTCTCAAATCACAACACCATTTGCTTACAGTAGTAATCAAACAGTATGTTCAACTAAGGGTTCAAATCCTGTTTTTGGCACAGAGAATCACAGTTTTTGGTATGTATGGAGATGAAATTTAGGTAACTAGGACAGGAGAAGGAATGTGAAGCACCCCTTCATAAATATTACAGCCAGCAAGAGCCTTTAATGTCAGATCGCCACGGTCGGCGCTGTTCAAGTCAGTGTCATAAGAATCGATTCTATACTTCTCCATTGCTCAAAGGAGGATACATTTAGGATGGCACGCAGACAGAAATCTGCTGATCGAGAGTGAAAAACTCGAAAGAGTTTGCTTAAAACAGCGCTCCACGCTGATCAATCTATCCCATAAAATAGGTGTAGAGTGATTCTACATGATAAATGGGGGATGGTAGATGTTGACTGTCCTATAGAAAATTCTGTTAAACAAAATGGAATGGGAAGTAATCACTTTAATCTTTGTAAATGATATCGCAAAAATGGATACCGTAATCTGAGTCAATTCACAGCCTCTCATCACCCACAAATAATAATGGTTCAAAGCGCTTCCAGCTGAAGCGATTTATTCTTACCTAAACAAAAATAGGGAACAAGCCGACTCTAACGGAGAGAAGTGGACAGCCGTCATCCTTCAAAGCGCCAGTTGGTGTCAATTGGAAGGGAGAATGGTACTGAGGCCGCTGGTAGAAAATACGTAAACGATCGAAGCACAAAGCGAAGCAGCAGCTGGAGTCGACGAGGACGCGGGCGCCGACTGGTGGGGTTCTTCGTCAAATCGCATCGGTGAGAGAAAAACGCGCGAGAACGGATGGAGGGGCCAGTCCGCTGGCGATAGGAAGATGAAAATATTTCGGTGACGATTTGCCAGAAAGTGATGCGTTACGTTTACTGCATTTGTGTTCTAACTGAAGCTTGCATTCACACTTTGCTCAGAGAGCGATCGTAGCAACGATGTGTTCAAATGATGCGAACATGATGAATATGAGACGGTAGTCACGAAAGACAATTGCTTAATCCGATGAAATAGGTGCTTGTCATTCTATCGCCAGGAAAAGGCTATAATGTTCCAATGTGCACATTCTTTAATATGCTTCTTGAATGCTTCTACACCAATTTTAATCACTACGGTATAGTGAACGCATATCTCGAAGTCAACGAGTCGACGATTGTCTCAATTCTCACAAAATCCGATGTTCCCATTGAGCACCTCTCTCCGCAACACATCCTATCCAATAACCCTTGGCGCATCATCATAAACCTCCTAAACGACGACGTAATTCGTCGGCCTACGGTAGCAGTGGTTTCGCGCGGTAAGCAAATCGGCGCATACGACGACATGGAATGGTTAGCGCGCGTCGATTCGAACGAATGAGGCGGCGGGCGCCCGGGCCGCGTCCCCGTCCAGACCGCCGCGCCTCACTCCGCAGCCGTTCGTCTATCGCCGCCGGTCGCTCGCGTCGTTTCTGTCTCTCTCTTTCTCACCGGAACCTACGTTCTTCTACCCGCACTCAAGCCCAGCATCTACCATGGCCAAGGGATCGCCTAAAGTAAGCGCCCGCACCAGCGGTCAACCTTTCTTTCCATGCGATTTGCAATGTTACGCTGTGCTGTAAAGTCAATTGTCCCGGCGTCCGCTATCGGTGGAATACGGGCGAACTCGAATTTTACCTCCCTTCTTTCGTGTATTCTGAATTTTAAGCCACCTATTAACGCACTATTTTGTGCAATCTATTTGCTAATATGCTACGCTTATGACATAGACATTCGAAACCGGCCAGAACCCATAAGCTAAATTATGTTGATCTATAATGGGGGAGGGGTTAGTAACCAATGCAATTGACAGTAAGTATGTTCACTGGCTTGTCTCTCAGTATACTTATATCAACTTCCTTCAAATGTTTGCAACACTCAGACGCCGCTTTGCCTCCCATAGTCATGCAAAAGTCTTCCTACCATCAGCACATGAAAATCCCATATCTTGCGGTGCTAATTTCGATCGGCCCTACCCAATTTAGATGAGTACATTTCCTAGCTTCCTGTAGAGGACCTCCCCACGGATGAGGACATTCACATGGCCCTTATGCCCCAGAGCAGTTTGGCCGAACGTACCCAACAAGCACCCATTCCTTGAGTTGAGTGCAAGAGACGATCGCCGAATTGCCAGTCAAATATCGCAAAAACACCCAAAATCCTTCTATAAAATGCCCAATCTAAACAGAACAGTCTTTTCACTAGCGTCTCCCCAAGTTCCGCAATAGTTTTCAATCGTCCTGCGAGTAGTTGAATGCGTGCAGGATTACGGTATTACGGTTGGACGCGCGTCCGTTCGTTCCATTGCTCCGGGTGCGCGCGAGCGCTGAGTGAGAGCCTAGGCGTTGGGTAGCCGAGACAGAGACAATGCACGTATGGCGCGTTACTTCGTGTTGTCTCCCATCCGCACTTGCTACCGTTTATGGCGGGGGTCTACCGGTAGTTGGCGCGGGCATTAGAGAGAAGTTCCTCTGCCCTGTACGCCGCCGCCTCTTTTGGCGCGCGCGCGTCGTTGTCCGTGTTCTTCCCTATCTGCCAGTGGTG
>NIUQ01000131.1:0-72783 GCA_002796945.1 Plectus sambesii | reverse complement strand
GCTCCGACATTTTCGCAAGTGACTAATCGCTTGAAACAACGACTGACGATGATGATAATGAACTGCCAGCGATGCTCTTATCCGTTTCCTGTGCTACTTTCATATTTCAACTGCGTATCATTAACTATCGTTGATTTGTCCACTTTGTTGCAGAAATTAACGCAGCGAATAGTGCGGACAGTTTGGATTGGTTGATTGTGTGCTTTAGTACCGTTTCAGTGCTTCACTTTGGTCTAGCTCGCATTGTTTCTTTTTGAAAATGGCGTCGGGCGGACAGCAGCCGATTCCTCTGCAACGTGACACGGCGACACTTCCGCAATATTCGGTACCGGCGCCACAACTGCCGCAGAGTAAATACAGCCAGTTGCTGGCGGTGATCGAGGAGCTCGGCAAGGACATTCGTCCCACCTATACCGGAAATAAAATGTCCACCGAGCGACTCAAGCGTTCCATCATCCACGCGCGCATTCTGGTTCGCGAGTGCCTTCTCGAAACGGAGCGATCGTCTCGTCAAAATTGAACTGCTATTGAACAGTCATTCAACTATCCTTTTGCTCGATTTGGTATCGGCTACTTTATACTTGTTTCGTCGAATCACCATGTTGTACAAGAGCGTCGTCACTCATAATAATCCCGCGTCAGTTTCTTGGTGCCCATATGACTGTTTACCCGATTTGCTGGCAGTGGGCACCTACCGTCTCGATCCTCAGCAGCCCGAGCGTCGTCAAGGCGGCTGCGAATTCTACTCGTCTGTCAACGGCGAACCGTTCCTTCGTCATTCCGTCGACTGCGATGCGGGTGTCTTTCGCTTCAAATGGATCACTGTGTCTGGACGTCCAACGTTGATTTCTGCACTCACCGATGGCTGCTTGTCTTTGCTCGCCGTGCAGCAGGATGGCGCGTCAATCACTTTCGTAAGCTGTTTCATATTTGGCGATCTGAATTGAATGTCATGCTGCAGAAAGCAACCGTGACCGAACCGACGTCGATGCTGCTCTCTGTGGACGTCAATCGGGAGAACGATCCTTTAACTGCGGTCGCATCGGACAACTGCGGTCGAGTGCATGTGGTCGACTTGTGCGAGGGTCGAGTAAAGGAGTCGTGGTCGGCGCATTCTCTACCGTTCACTGCCGAACCTTGCGAAGTGTGGACGTGTGCATTTGGATCGAACGAGTAAGCGCGCTCTTTTTACTATCGAATTGGATCAATCGAACCGCTGCGATTGCAGATCGTTGGTTTACTCGGGAGCGGATGACGGGCTGTTGAAGCTGTGGGACTTGCGCGTTGGTGTGGAGCGATCGGTGTTGACGAATCGGAGTCACGGCAGCGGCGTGGTGTTCGCCTCGCTGAGAGGCGACGAGCTGCTGACTGGATCGTACGACGAGTGCCTGCGGCTATGGGACGAACGCTCGTTGACCGCTCCTTTGCGTGAAGCGAATGTGGGCGGCGGCGTGTGGTCGGTGGAGCGATGCGCCGATGGGCGTCTACTGGCGGCCGCAATGTACGGCGGATGGATCGCGCTGTCCGATGAACTGACGCCTTTGAACGGCGACAGCGACATCGGCAAGGGTCTTTTGTACGGCGTTAGTGAGAAATCGACGACGAGTGGCACTGTTATTGCTGTTTGCACTTTTAATGACAATACCGTTCATTTCACTTCTCTTGAACAATAAATAATAAGCTGCATGTGTATCAAACACAGAACCAATGTGGCGCAATTGCGAAACAAACCCCAAGCAAACAGCGGATCAAACTTATGGTATGAGTAAACAAAGAAACGATACATTGAACGTTATTCGACATATGAAGAAGCATAAGATACAAATGCTTGACACGTACCGCAACCAACAAATTACAAGGACAAACAGCATTATGAGCATCAGTACAATGAACGGAGAGAACCAGAAAGAAATTTACGAACAAATAACAGCTAATTAAACTGGTGATCACTTTTTTAGAACAGAATTGCTCGCAGGAGCTACAGACACATTACGACTGCAGGCTGTGTCAAAAGTCTATGAACACCTTTGATGACAAATGACTCTGATAATAGGCAATCAAAATCAAGACGAATTTCTGAACTTTCTCGAACTCTTTTCCAATTAAAAATTTCAATTCGTAATCTTAAAAATTCGATCGCAATAACTCACTTTACGAACTTTGAACAAAAATGCACGAATTTGCATCTTTGTGCGAATGGTTGCTGCCATAAATTATTTCATAGTTTTATAACCATGCTTAATAGATGAAAGGAAGTTGATTCAATGAATTTATGTATAAAATAAAGATAAAAAATAAGAACTTGAGTATAAAAGAGCCCAAGAAGATGCAAAATATCGCACTAGATTTGATGGCATATTTACAGAGTTATTAGTCATTAAGCGAGTTTACAGACTATTGGCACGCCATGCAGGCTGAACATTCACAACATTAGGCTTTGGTGTCACTCTATTATCAGTTGTCGCTGGTTCAATATTCGGTTTCAAATGGTGCTGACAGAATTTTGTAATCGGTGAAATCAGAGACAACACAGCCCTACGGTAAGGTCGCATGGTGATCAAAATGATAATGCATGTATATGCGCTGCTATACATATCAATGATGGGACTAATACGGGCGAAAACAGTTAAAAGAGAGGTAGGATATGCACTCGGCTTCGTCCGTGTAAAAATTGCCACATTAGCAACGATCACAAAAAAATAATTGGGAATTTTCTCTAAGAATAGCACTACGAGTTGAATCATCAAAGAGTATAATACCATTCGCGATTCTTGGAGCCGTCTCTTGTCTGTAATAGTTGTCGTGGTACGCATATGATTCCAGAGTTTGAATAAAATGATTGTACTTAAAATGATGCTCAATAGCCAAGGTGTCAGAAAATAACCAGCACTAACAAACAATTCAAAATTTGCAATATTCAACATTTTCAACACGGGCGGATAAGTGAGAATGGTAACCAGATGGCATAAAATACAGTACAAAACTATCAAACGAGCGCTCATAAATTTTTGATAGTGATCTGGCATTACAATCGCCATCCAACGATTAAACACGGTCGCGAACACTGCAATTGTCGTAGCGTAACGACCAATTCTAACTCTTAGCGTCCCCATTGCAATGTCATATATGTTAACCCAAAGCGGAGGATCAGCACTAACAAGAAGTTGAAAAAACCTTTGTTCTGAGTACCATATTGAAATCACCAGAGTGTTCAATAGATTGCCGATTGCGCCAAAGAAATTGGCAAGGGCTTGGTTTAGGACAAACCATTTGTAGTCGCCGGTGATGTGCTTGCTAAAGATGCTGATACAGATGATCAGGATGCACAGGACTGATCCTATGCTATAGCCGAACAGATACTGCCAGTAAGCTTGAAGTCGCGTTTCCCAAGTAGTCACAGGACTGTTGATCGAGTTGTTTATGGTCGAATTGCTGAGAGATTTGATTGTATCGGTCAGGTTCGATGCTGACATGGCTTTGATCGGTTGAATGCTAAAAAGAATTCTTTTCTCTTGATAAAGCTTCAAATTATAAACGTATTAAGCTGATCTATGGAAAACGAAAGTTCCCCGCTAAAAGCGTATTAAAACTGAATGAAAAAGTAGACAGACAAATGTTTCTCCGATTATGGCCTGAAAGGACCCTACAACGAAGGGTTCAGGATCACAAAAACGAGAGTAAAGCATAGCTCTATAACAGAAAAAGCCCCGTGATGATGCAAGAATGAAGTCAGACAAACGGTTACAGCGCATAGACGTAACCTAAGGCGTTAATAGGATAATTCGATGGCTATTTTAGCAGTAGAGACGTCTTAGTGTTCATGGCTATTCTCAAATGTAAAGCCACAGAGCGCCGTCCCGAATATGGAAAACATGATGAACTGTTCTAATGAAGCAAATACTGTGCTTCAGCTGACACGGTGATGCACAAACTGTTACACCAAACTTGAGAACTTCGTTACGATTGTTATTATTGTCACTTTAGCAAGTCATCCACTCGGGTCTAAGCTCACTTAAGGCGCCCTCAGTGAAGTTGATTCGTAGCGTATTTATTTTTTTTGCTTTACTCATATTCGAAATGATACTGTTAGGGGAGAAATCAATGAGTGGGATTAAATTTGGGAGGATTGGGTGAACATTCCAAGTAAGTTTTCGCAATATTTTTACCCTAACAATATTAGTGAGGTTAACAGATCTTTTTCTTATCGAGAGGTGTTATCCCGCTATATCGAGAGGTTAGCTGAGTCAGAATGATCAAGTTCTCAATTAAGTTCCACCCAAATTAAATCCACCCAATATTTCTCTCCTTACGGTATGTAAAAGTAAAAACGTTTTATGATTGTTCAACACTTACACACCGGAAAATCAAGTTCGCAAGTTTCGAATTGCTCAAAGACCGAAGCTACAGTCTAAGAATAAGTTACGAAAGCATCAAACGCTACGGAAACATGCTCCTCGTTAGCGACAAGAGCTAGACAGGGTGTTCTCAACTCATCTACACGTGAACTAAAGAATTAGCTTTCCAGTGGAAAAGGTCGTGCCGTTACAGGTCCATGCCGCGCACGCCCTCGGACGTTCATTAAGGAGTGTGGAAAATATATTTTGAGATTAGAATGCTGTTATTCAATGCTTAATAGGTACTCAGACTAGGTGGAAATGTTCACTTAATGGTCTTAAATAAAATACAAATGTTGATCTGTGTTTCAGATCAAAAACCTGAAGAGTAGCTGCACAACAATTAATGCGCCGCTATGGCTTAATGATCCTTTTAATAACTTACTAGTTATAAGGGATGACAAGCGAAAAATAAATAGTTTTAATAGTCATCTTGTTGGGATTTGAGGCCGCCATTTATGAACGAGACAAACGATTAGAAGGCAGAAATGAGAGAGAGAGCANGAATGCCATTGGTCTCGCAAGCTCAAATTATTCCCCGGGATTCCTTTATCGCTTCTCAATGGGTCGGTTTCACATCGCGTACTTTAGCTAAAGTCGTACTTAACGCAATGATAAAGGATAGGCCTTAAGTACGACTTTAGCTAAAGTACGCGATGTGAAACCGACCCATTGAGAAGCGATAAAGGAATCCCGGGGAATAATTTGAGCTTGCGAGACCAATGGCATTCCCTGATAACCCTGGGTATGCTGAATTTAGCCATCATTAACGGAATAACGGGGCGAGTGTGAGAGACGTGATACCTTCTCGTGGTGCCCCTGTTGGTGACTAAATTCACGTTCTCGATTGACCACACTCAACGAGCCAGACACGTCGACTGTGTCTGAGCCAGCACCATCACAATGTCGAAATGCACAAGCACCCGAACCCAACCGCCCTCTTTAGGACCACTGCTCCTCACTAGACCACAGGGACTGGCAGCTACCCCTGCCCCAAAGCTGCTATGAAGAAAGAAGACCACAAAGATCGTCACGCTAAACTGTCGCGTACAAGTAGGTAGGTAGAGCCGGTCCTATGGTAGCGAAAGGTCGAGAGTTCGATTCCCGCGTCCCCTGTGAATTATTTAGAGTGAACTCGAACATCATGGGAATCGAACCCATGACCTTAAGCTTACTATAGCACCGGCTCTACCGCTTAAGTTGGCTGTTCCTTATTATTTTATGGGATGTTTTCTCTTATATCCGAGTTTCACTGTACTAAGCCTCAGCCGATTCCAGGCAGTACAATGACATTAGTATTTACTCATGTGTGTGGACTGGTGTAAAATTCGGAGTGATTTGCACTAAAATGAATGCAGTTTCCTGGCTTTTGATCGATGCACATGTCGCCTAGCAAAATTTCTAGTATTGGTCCTAAAGGCGTCTAGCCGCCACCCACAGCGCGAGGCATGACGGTCGGGAGAGGAGGGGCTTGGTCACTCTGACCCGGCACGATGTCCGAACGGATCATGAGTGAAGTACGCCGCGAAGGTGACAGCCGAATAATATTAGCGCGAAAGAGACTCGGTTTGGAGCATTGCGTGACTTTGTCGCGAAAAATTAACCAAGTCCGACAGGTAACTCGAGCTTCATGATAGCCCGATTCGAAAGCGCAGAATGCTGATCAGCCGAGCGCGGTAGCGCTCGGCCTCGTTCCTATTTACTTTTGTACGCGCGCGGATTTTCGTAATCGGTTTTCAAGTGATATCTTGCGAACCGTATAAAATATCACTTCGAATTGATTTCTGAATAATTTTGCCAAAAGTCCACCAACTGAGCTATATTTTCACATAAATGATATCCGGACAAGAACATTAAAAAAATTCCTTGACTTCGATAATAGCAATCTCATGATATGACCAAGCGAAGAAAAGGGCTCGTAAGAAAAACACCCGCGCTCAAAAATTACGGTACTGAGCAAATCAACCCTACCGCCTTGTCCTAAAAATTTATTCAAATTTTATTCGAAAAACTGAACTTTCATGCAAATTTCCAACTCTTAAAAACTGAATACTGTATTATTTTTGAAAATGTCAGAAAATGATACGTTAGCGGTTGAGGCTGATTTGATGGTGATTTATTTTTTGAAGCAAGTATACGTCAATATTTATTTTCATATTTTTATTTTTGTGCAGTACAATTCAAGTTCAAGAGAAGCGTAAGATTATGAAACCGGGCGCTCGTCTCGTTACTGGCAACGGTGGTCCACGCGCGATTCACGGCAACAGCCGTGTGATTGAGGCAATACTCCACCTTCGCGATCCGCACGAGTTCTTCGCAGCAGTCTCCAAAACGAAGAGCATCATTCGCCTCACTGAAGATGGCCTCCTCAATATCAACGAGCAAATTGATATCCATCCGCGCACGTTCAGCGAGATGGGCAGATACAAGGGACAAGATCTGCGCACCTTATTACTCAGAATGATCGCGCAATAAAACAACTACGATATCATTGAAGAACAGTATCGTGAAGCAACAAAAACATTCCGTCCGAGGGAGCATATTGTTTTGTCTTTTGATTGAATCGAGTCGAGATCTTAGAGGCAGCTGCTAAAGGTCCAAGAAAACGGCCATGTCGTGGGTTCGATGTCGCAGACATCCAAGAACTTGAAATCGGCGGTATGAAGCTGTTCAAGAACATGACCTCAGAAGTGAGTCGACTGGGGACCGTGCTCGCCGCTTTCGACTTTAACACTGATATTATTCAAGCGACTTCATTCATCGCCGACAAGTTCAAATGCCATAGAGTCGAAGATTATTGCAGCTACTTCGAATTAGCCGCTTTAGAAGTTCACGTAAGTTACATTGCTAGAAGAGCATTGCTCAACACGCAGTTACTTTTAGAGAACAACGAAGGTGAATAAGAAGAATTTCCTTGAAAATTTGAAGGAGGACAGTCGCCTTTTTAACGTTTCCTACACGTGTAATAATTAAATCGTTCCGTGAGAATGAGGGTCTTATCTTTCAACTAAATCGAGACGAATATTTGGAGCAAGCGGCTGAAGGCTTCAATGTCAACGACATCCGAAAAAAGAAGATAGGCGGCAAAAAGATCTTCGCGAACATGAGCACCGCAGAAGTGGATCGTCTCGGGCGCGTCCTATCCTCAAAGAACTACCGCTCTGATTTCATCCAAGCGGCGGTGTACATCGCTGGCAGGGTCGGATGCACGAAAGTGGGAGAGTTTTGCAGCTATGTCGAACTGGTCGTTAACAAAGTTAAGGTGTGTTTCACTGCTAGCAGAGCATTCCCAATGTACAGTTACTTTTAGGGAACAACGAAGGCGAATAAGAAGAATTTAATTGAAAATTTGAAGAACAGTCGCCTTTTTAAACGTTGCAACAAGAGGCTCAAAAGAAACTTGCTTCAAGCAAGAAAATTGAGCCGCTACGCACGCTCCCAGTTTACGAATGATCTCTCGGCAGTTTATCATTTTCGTAAACATGGTCGTGAATTCAACATCGAGTTCTGGATTATAACACAGTTATCATCCAAGCGGTTTCGTTCATCGCCAGCGTTCTCCAGTGTTCGACTATGAACGACTTCGGTAACAACATAGAGCTGGTTGCCATCGAAGTTCACGTAAGTTTCATTGCTAGAAGACCATTGCCCAACGCGCAGTTACTTTTAAGGTATAACGAAGGTGAATAAGAAGAATTTTCTCGAAATTTTTAAGCAGGACAGTCGTCGCTTTGAACGTTTTAACAAGATACCGACGAGAAATCGCTGCGAGCAAGCTGAGCCGCCACGCTTGTTTTAAATTTCCGAACGCTCTCTCAGCTGTCTACCACTGACGCAAGCACGCATTAACAGTCGAAAGGAGTTCTTCACTGCGGTCGCCAAAACGAAGAGCACCGTTCACCTCCCTGAAGATGGCCTCCTCAATCTCAATAAGCAGATAAATAGATATCCATCCGCGCACGTTCAGCGAGATGGGCAGATACAAGTGACAAGATCTACGCACCCTGTTACTCAGAATGACCGCAGAATACAACAACTACGATATTACTGAAGAACAGTATCGTGGAGCAGTAAAAACATTCCGTCTGAACGAGCGTCTTGTCTTGTCTTTTGGTTGGATCGAGTCGATATACTGGAGGCAGCGGCTAAAGGTCCAAGAAAATGCTTATGTCGTGGGCTCAGTGTTAACGACATTCAAGAAGTGAAAATTGGCGGCAGACTCATCTTCGCGAACATGAGCATCGCAGAAGTGGATCGACTTGAGCGCGTGCTCTACAAGCTGGGTTACAACTCTGAGATCATCCAAGCGGCGGTGTACATTGCGGGCAAGCGCAGATGTCAGAGTGGAAGAGTTCTGCAGCTACTTTGAATTGATCGCTATCGAATTTCATGTAAGTTTCATTGCTAGCAGAGCATTGCCCAACGCACAGTTACTTTTAGGGAACAACGAAGGCGAATAAGAAGAATTTCCTTGAAAATTTGGAGGACAGTCGCCTCTAAATGTTTTAAGATGTCTGACAAGAAAATTGAGCCGCCACGCTCGCCTCAAGTTTACGAATGATCTCTCTCGGTTGTATACCATTTTCGCAAGCATGTCCACGAATTCGACGCTGGAAATGACATGCGCCGCTTCTTCCACGATGTACCTGTTGAATATGTAGGCGGTGGCCACCCCTCCGCCTATTAATCGCGCCTCCCGCCAGTGTCGGCGTCCCGACACGATTATTACTTAATGAAATTATTGTGTATTGTGCCGTACGAAGCGGTACCGTCGATGGATGTGATTTCGGTCACTTTTAACGAATATTAGCGATTATTTAAAAATGGAAGTTTCTGGTCAAAAATTTGTGATAGGAAGGGATTACTAAAGTATTAATGAGTACATATACGAAATTCCATGTCAAACCGACAAATATTCGCAGAGATATACGCTGCGAACGACGCGCACCTACGCCGTTTAACGGTATAAAGGTGGACCTCATTCCGGCCACTTTGCTCTTTGATAACCTCGCAGAGATTTTTAATTCATCCAAAAAAATCGTTCATTCTACCAAATGATAGCATGCGAAAAGCAGCTTTCAATGATATATTAAGCTTTATTTGAAAATGATTTGTTGAAAAGTTATAATGAATAGAAATTTATCACTACGCCCCGCAGAAAAAACTGGTGCAAAATTTGAATCGGCCGCCATATTTCTTGATACAAAATATAAAAATAATAAATTTTGTAACCAAAAGAAAGCTCATCGTTCAGGCTTTCCAGTGATATACTGTTCGTTCGATTCCATTTTGTTTTAGTAGCTTAATTATTTAATCTTATCCAAGTGACCGGAATGACATCCACCGACGGTACGCAAATTGAAACCAATTCAGTTATATGTTTTGTACGTTGTCGAGTGCGGACGTTCACGAAATAAAAGGACCATGACCACTCGCCATCCTACAAATTGTTTTCAAATGACGACTACAAGTTTAGCGTATGTATTACACAGGATGGGCAGTTGACGAACATTGTGTACGCGAATACGACCAATCAATTAATAGGCTTCTTCATTCATAAAAATGACTGGTCCGGACGAAAACTGGCGTCGACATTCACTGATCAGGCCTTCTTAGGCTAACCCGAACAGTAGAAAGAGAAGATCAACCATGCAAAGATGAATCTGCGCAGCCAAACGTTCTCGATGATTTGGAAATTTTAATATAATGCTGTTTCCTTAATAAAAATACCATTTTCCGTGTCTTATTGATGAAAACATGTGTTGAACAAGAGGTTGAAATAATAGTGGCACTGTGCCACTATTTGTATAAATACGGTATTTGGATTTACAATTTAAACGCCATTATGCGACGCTATTTCGTTGCTTTGCATAACGGCTGTCATTTGTCACCACTTGTTTCTCTCCACTATGTTACTTCGCTGCTTCGTGTATTGACGTTGTTTGACGCAGTTTTTGTTGAAAAATGAAAATAAATTTATGGCGTTTCTATTATCCAAAAAAACCCGTCTGCTTATTTAAATTTAATTTGGATTCGTCAAAAGTGCTCAAACCTAAAAGTTAGTAAAGCCACCTAAGTATTATACATTGAATTGAAATGACGATGACGAGCGTCGTAAGCGAGACACATTGATAGTGTAGGAACAAAGAGAGTTGGTTTTGAGAGCTTACCACTTGCAGGCCGATAGTGGCATGCAAACGTCATGCTCTCGCTCAACGCTATGTAAGCGGCGAGAACTATGAGAGTCAACAACTCGCTCAGTTGCTTTCACTATCATGGGCGACTTGCTTAAGTGGCATTTAAAATGCTGCGACTTGTGACTTGCAGCCTGCAGCCTGCGACAAAAATTTGGTCGCAACTGGTGTAACAATCTGTTACCATTTTTACCGTATGCAATAAAGAGAATGCGGCAACTCCATTGTCCTTCATAGGTTTCATTTGTTCAAATCTGTATATTCAAAAAACCGTAATTTTACGATACTTCGCACAAAGACCGGGACAAAATTCAAAAAACGTCGCAGGTCGCAAGCAAAAGTTGCATGCGTCACAGCATTGTAAACACCCGTTAAAACCAAAATTTTGGTCGCAAGTCGTAAGTCGCTGCATTGTAAACGCCGCTTTACAGCGCTCGACATCGTCGTTTCAGCTCAATACGTGATACTCCGACGGTCAGCTTTGCGATCAGCCGCCGTAGGAACCAATTGGTCTTATGATTTATGTCAAGCTCGATTGAACACTTTAATTAATTTTGTTGAATAAATTCATTAGAGGCTTAGGTTAAAAATAGTTTTCGTTTAGTAATTTTCTTTCGCGATCGATTGATCGAATGAATTGAATTTCGATTGAGAAAATCCACTCGGTCTAAAAATCTTCGTTCGAGCGTTTGTCTCATATGGCGGCAGATTAAATAATAATGAATGTCGAAATAGGGAACTTGCGCGCAAGTTTCCAAGTCGACACTTGAAAAACTCAACTCTATAGCGTATTTTAAAATGGCGGGCTAGGGTACAGCTCGTAGTTATGGTCGATTTTGTTGCGATTTGTTTTTAAAGCCGGTTTAGGGTACTGAAATTAGGACGCAGTTTACGTCAATGCTTCTGTTTAATTTTTTATTTAGGTTCAATGCTCTTCTAGTAAAAGAGAGGCGGATGATTATAAAACCAGGCCACTTTTATGAACGCGATATGTAAGTTAGTTTTCACATGAGACGCGTGATAATACCGTTTCGTTCTCCAGGCCCAATATATGATGAGTTCTTCCGATCGAACCTTGGTTAAACCTCCGCCGCAAGCTGTACTCACGAATGCCACTAAGATTTTGGCAGCCTTGAATACCTCAGTGAATGACCAAGCACTTAACGAACAAATTTCTCGCTACGTGCTACAGCTCTCTGTTAGTGTGTTCTGCTTGGACACGCTTAGTCAGCCAAACACCACTGAACAGATCATCGAGCGGGCGCAGAACGAGTACCTCGCCTTAGTCAGGAATGGCATTGACGTAAAAGACTTTATCGAATCCCGCTTGCAATGCTAATGTATACCTTGTTTTTAGCATCTGACTGGACAAGGGGCGTTCGATCGTTTCGTCAGTGAAAACGGCGATCCGCGAGAGATACACGGCAACGACCGTCTTATAGAGACAATTCGCCACATTAACGATTGGAATGAGTTCTTCACATCAGTTGCCAATACGAATACCACCGTTCGCCTCACTCAAGAAGGCCTCAATCTCAACGAGCAAATTGATATTCATCCGCAAGCATTCAGTGAGATTGGCGGAGTCCTGGATCGAGATAGACGCACAAATCTGCTTGATATCACCGCGAAATACAACGACGGTAAACGCGAAGGTCGTGAACGTGAAAATCTTCAAAACTTTCGCAGTTATATCGAATTAGACGCTCATGTATTTATAGATCAGTATCTTAAAGCGATTAAGCCATTTCGTCAGGAGGAACGTTTTATCTTTCGGCTTAATCGAGAAGAAGATATTACGCGAGCGGCGAGCGACTTCAATGTCGACGATATTCGTTCAAAGGAAATCGGCGGCATAAAAATCTTTGAGAACATGAGCACCACACAAACAGATCGTCTTGGACGTGTGCTCACCGCACAACGTTCGTCACCTCGCTACGGTGATATGATCCTAGCAGCGGTGTTCATCGCCGGTAAGCGCAAATGCAAGAGAGTGGAAGATTTCTGCAGCTATTTTGAATTGATCGCCATCGAAATTCAGGTGGGTTCCGTTGGTAACAGAGCATTGACTAACGCACAGTTGCTTTCAGGGTAAAAAAAAGGCCGTGAAGAAGGAAATTCTTGACAATTTGACAAAAGATAGTGGCTTCTTCAGAGATTTTACAACGCAACTGAATGCCGACTTGGAGGAGGCAGAACGGCTGAGTCTCTCTGCACCCTTTAGATTCCCGAACAGTCTCTCGGCCGTTTATCACTTTCGGAAACACGGCAACGAAATGGGAGCCAAACAAAACATGCGCCGCTACCTGATCGATGTGCCGTCGGAATTGTTCTCCAACGACGACTACAAGATCAGTGCTCGTATAACACAGGACGGTAGATTGACGCGCCTTGTGTACGCGAATGAGGATTATAAACACATCGGATTCCTCATTCAAAAAAACGACGGGTCTGGACAAGAGATGGCGTCGATATACCCTTATCCGGAATATTTTGGCACCCCCGAACAATGGGAACAGCGCATTAAGAATGCGAAGCTCACTTTGCTCTACCAAAAGCTCCAAGGGAGCTCGAATCAGATTATGGAGCAATCGTGTTCTCTTTCTTCTGGGTCACCAGAGCGATGCCAGAGACAATCTGTACTTGTTTAGGGATATGCGCCATAAGGTCACAATATATGGCTTAGATATTGATTGAACTACGGGCATATTTGACTGAAATTTTTACCCGCATACATCCTCTAGAAAGGCTTCTTACTATATCTCGCCAGCGCTAAACCGCAAAATATTTGCTCATACCTTCGTCATATATTGCTCATGCTCTCTGCAAATAATTGCCTTATCCGCACACACCCACCTGGGGCCATATGCAATGAACTGAGGGCAACACTGCAAGCCGAGCGAGTAAGCAAAAGTAGGAAAGAATGGAAGAGAACGATATTGCTGGGGAGAAACTACAATAGAAATCGTTTAGAGGAGAAAATATGAGCCTACCAAATTTAACCATTATGAACTAAAAATTTTGTAGGCAATCAGCTCACTGCGCAATGTATAAACAATGGGGAAGACGGTTATCTTGGGCGTTATAAGCGATTAACTGCCATTGACGATACCACAATGAACTTATTTGATTTAGCCTGACCCTCTTGCCAGGCAATTAGCTCACCAGCCGGTCATTCTTTCATTTATTAAGCTCAAATTCATTGATAGTCTCCTTAAACCATTATATTGTAATAAATTCTGCACATTGCTCGATATTCTTATCATCCATTGTCATTATTTCCTTTTGTATACTTTTTGTTTGTAATTTTTGCGTATAGAGTCAACGAGGTATTCTGCTGTTTTTCTGTGATGCTTACATCGCGTGTAGTTTTGCTTAAGTCTGTATCAGAGCTGCTGACCATTTAGTCACATGACAAAAGTTTAATTTTTAAAAGTTTTAAAAGTTCAATCCCCGTCAACCCTCGTCATCCCAGCAGGATCCTGTGAATGAGGCAAGATTGAGTGCTTCTTTAAAAATGAACATCAAGCTTATATCTCACACCGCTTATCATCACATTTCGTCACTCTTGCATATCATTTCGTAAACACTGCATTCTATTTCGTCATAGTAGCGTTCTAAGTTAATTCAGAGATGACGAAATGGAATGCAAGAGTGACTAATTTTGTTGATAGGCAGTGTATGTTATATTTTTTCGTATTTGCGCATTTCTTGTCATATTTAATAAGAATTCGCGCAAAAAACAAACTTATCTTGACATCTTACTTAGTCAGCAGCTGTGAAGCAGACTCTACCTTGTAATAAGAATGTGTCATTGTTAATGAAAGTAAAATTTGCGTGCATAACGAGGTTATTTGAAAACTGAAATGGTTTCAAACCAAACGGGCGTACTGAGCCGTATTATCTCGATTCATATTATACTTCCGCAAAAATAAAAAATATATAATACACAAAACTAAAAATTCAAAATAAAATAAGTACTTTTTCAAACATAATCTGTATGCAGATATAAAAATTTGAGATTGTGAAAAGTTTTGAGCACTCATCGCTGCGCATTCAGTTTTCTTAAGTTCGTTCCCTTCTATCAGTTTAATTCTTAAAAGGAAATCGAATGCAAAATAAGAAAATGCCCTAATAAATGTTTCATGATGAGGAAATTTAAAATGATTTTCACAAGTTTATGTGTATAAATGAAGAAGTATTTTCCGAGTACAAGCCCACGGGGTTGTATTATTAAAAACTGGTACTTTTTGCGTCTCAACATTATCCCAAATAGAAGCCCTTGGGGCCAGTTTCATAAAACTGTTGAGCTGTTGAGAGTTGAGAATTGAGGAATTGAGGCAAGCGTCGATTGGTCAGTTTTGAAATTCAGCCAATGGGCGCTTGCCTCAATTCCTCAATTCTCAACAGCTCAATATTTTTATGAAATTGGCCCCAGAACTTCTATTTGAAAAATTTAATTGCATCCCGCTTTTTGCATTACAAACCAAAATTGCATTTTGCGTCGTTTTTTCTTCTTCTTCATTATTCGTACACACAAACCGCAAAAGACCTATATAATTTTTGCAAATCATGCGAAGGAATACGGTATTTGCATGTAAAGTGCAATTAATATAATTTTATTTCACGCATACATGGTGATCTTTTTTGGCTCCAAATATAAGCCCCGGGGCGTCAATTTGGAAAGTCAAACCGAATAGAAGCTTAGTGGGGCTTCTAATCGGGAAAACACGAACATATGTAGTATTTCATCATTTTGAATTATTAGGAATGTTGTACTTTCTCAATCTATGAAATGCTTCAGCTAATTTTTCCAGTTTAGCAACAAATTCGGATGGACGAAGGGGTAGGTCAAGGGAGTTCAGAGCGGCAAGTAGATTTGGCATCTTTCGTTCCTATAAATTCAATCGATGCAGCAATTCACATTACATCCCTCGATAGTTGGTCAGAAAACGAACAGCTTGGTCAGGGAGGAAATGGTGAAGTATATAAATACACCACCAGAAACAGTAAAACGCCGATCGCTGCCGGAAAACATGTGAAAGTTCAGCTATGGAATCTAAGCAAAAAACAGAAGAACGATTTGCAAACTGTGAGTTACACCAGAGTATAATTTCTCACAATACTGATCGCAAAACTGTACATGAAATATTAATCTCTAAATCAGCAAATATTTCTTTCTGTTTGAACATTAATCTTTTAATAAAATCTCTCTGTTTGCCGAGTTCAAATAAACAAGAATATGAAAAAACCGTTACTATTTCATTTGAGATTTCAACTATTTTTCAGCGAATAGTCACGTTTGTTACGGAACTGAATATGCTACATAAGATATCAAGTGAATGCAAGGAACGGCTTGTCCAGTTCATTGGCTGTCATGTTGGCAGCAAGAAATTGATATTATTCACGGAATTTATGCCAAATGGATCTGTCAAGGACCATATTATATATAACCCTCTAAGCGAATCGACAGCGCTGAAATATACCTTTCAAGCTGCTCAAGGACTAAAATTTTTGCATCATTATCCAGGAGGCAGAGTTTTTCACCGCAATATAAAATGTAAGATTTAAAGAGAAGTTTCCTAAATTGTCTATAGCCTCGGGACACAACAAACTTCTTTCGACTTTCCTTGAAACTTGTCGTTCTGAGATATTTCAACTCGAAACTTTTCCTTTTTTTGCAAAAAACTCTAGGTTTCTGAACATTAATGTTTATTTTAGATTTCAAAATGGTTTAGCGTTGAAAATATTTCCATCATCAATATGCAAAAGACACATTTTTTGCCGTATCTCTCATTATAGGAACCTTTTCATAATCTTCATATCATTTTTGGAAGCTACTGACAAAAACATCCCAGAACCACAATTTTCCGCTGATCTGAAAGCTTTTTGCACCGTGTACTATTAGCGTCTTAATGCAAAAAACAATCTCTTAATCATACTATGCAGGTTAAGAACACTATTGGAAATAACGGCACAGACTAAGTTTGACAATTTCGCCGAGTAAAATGAAACAACTTACGATGGAATTGATCTGTTCTTTAAATTCATGCGACTTTCAGCATATTTTATGATTCTATTTATTACTTTCTACCGTTCTTGTTCTTATATTTACAATTTTGCAGCTAAGCAGAATAATTCACAAAGTTTGATATCACAACTGTATAAGATATCATTATATATGATCCTTTCGATATGGTATTTCATGTTTCGAAATAAAACAAAACGTTTATTCTTCTGCTTTTTAGGTCACAATCTTTTGTTAACAAGTGAATATGACGTGAAACTGGCCGACTTTGGCTTAGCATTTTGTTTATCCAACGATCCGATAGCCAATAATGATTCGGGCTTTGGATCGCAGTCTGAACCAAGCAGCTCCGCCGGCGCAGTTACTTATACAGCTCCAGAAGTATTGGCAGGAGCAACATATGGACGTAGTGCCGATATATGGTATGTTGTTTAAGCAACATCCAATGAATTAATAATTTAAAATTACAAATTGCTCGACGAATTCTCAGCGGGACGAATTTTCCATCGCGATGCGACCGATCAGTACATTGCGCTTTCCACTGTTGCGAAAACAGTTGTAAATTAAGAGATAAATAAGAAACAGACTTCTGGAGCCCCACAAGAGGCGGTAAGGTTTCCATCTCACTGCCACCATTGCATTCATAACAAAAATTCGTTACAAAATAAAGGAATAAAATTCATAATTGTGTATAATAATAGCAAAAAATTTTTTAGGTCATTAGGCTGTGCTTTGGTTGAAATGCTAACCTGTCATCCGCCACACCCCGATTTCTGGGAGAGACACAAGGAGCGAGCACAATTTTTATTCATTGAACAAGCACAAGAGGGATCCACGAATCCACTGCAGTATAGCGGACATCAATTGGTACCGAACGCTTCAGCTCCCGTTCAGATTCTACTCGATTGTCTTTTCACTAAAAACAAAGCGCGTCGACCAAGATCAAACGATGTTCTGGAAGTTTTTGTATATGATGATTCAGCGTCAAATTACAAAATTGATGACAGAAGAGTTGAAAAACTATTGTCAGATATCAAGGAGAAAGAAAAGGTATTTAAATGCTCTCTAATAATTAAAAAGGACATAATAGCGAGAGGTGAACGTATTTCGTTCTCAAACGGGGGGAATAGTAGCAATTTTCCACTTTTGTAAAAAATTTCTGTATCACACTTTATTAAAATCCTTTCTCATATCAGAATCACCTCAGTAGGATAAGGAGTCCCTTCATATACACCCAGTTCTTTACCAGTAAGAGAATGATAACCGCATTTTGTTTCTTCAAAAAATTAATTTGTTCACTTATCAAGAACTTTTTTCGTATTTCACACCAATATCGGCATTTTTTGCTTATTTTTCATTCGGTAATCGAAGTCTGCAAACTTGATTACCTTAAATTCGACCGAATTGTCTTGTCTTGCAGCTTATTTAATAGCGCGAGTTTGCGATTAAAATTAAATAAGGAAAATGGCCGAAAATTCCGGGTTCCGCGAATTTTGAATGGTAATACGTGATAAAGGAGTAGAAATTCGCACGGTTCCCTTGCGCAAACGATAGAAAAGTCCTGCAGACTCTTTTGTGCATTTTTAATCAAGTTTACGTGAGATTTGTGGTACAATTTTAACTCTAAAAGTTAAAAGACAAATGGCAATAATTGATTTGACGACTTGTCGACCAAATTTAGATAAATGCAAAACTTCTCGGCCACACATAGTCGTATCACAGACATTAGCCAATGCTTTAATAAGTCTGTGGATCACGAACTGGCAGGTTCTTCGCGGTACGGATATCCGTAAAATTTGTCATGTACTGCTCGATTTTTGAGACACGTTTCTGTACTTGTATGATCCAGAGTTTTCAGATGGCTGATGTCAGAGACGCGTCGAAAGAGAAATTCTTCTCGTCTCTAGAAAAAGTTATGAAAGGATTATCGTCTACTTTCACCGACTTCGAACTATTGCGAACCACGGACGAGTTTCTCCGCAGTGTCTTTGATTTTTGTTGCCAAGGAGGTCCCCTCAACTTGAACGACACCGAGAAAATAAGAGCCGGCTCGCAACTGTCCAACATATTGCCGATTATCGAATCTGGCCTTTACGAGGCATTTCTGCCTTTGAATGCCGATCGACGTCAGACGGCGAAGATATACAGATCGGCAATTCAATTTCTTGTTGACGACTTCGGCAATCTTAAAGTCGACAACCCAACCATGGCGGATTCCGAAGCCAAAAGAAGCCAGATGGTGTTGTCCGACCGACTTGCTGAGCTTCTGGAATGCGGTCCGGTAGAGTCGCTGGACGAAAACCTTGTCTGCTGGGAGAATGACGGTGCACTCGGAGAATTCCTGTGCAACCCGCCTCCGATCGACCTTATAGGAGTTCCTAGCAGTCACGAATGGTGGAACGAGGACGAACGAAATTCAACATCGTAGAAACTTGTTGTTGCTTTTGGTTGGTTTCTGGGTATGAAGGTGGTAGTCGACGGCGACCGCGATCGCGACATCGACAAGAGTCTTATAGGACTCCAGTGAGAATTCAGCGAGCGGTACCATTATTGCTGTACGTACTTTTAATGCCAATACCGATTATTTCACTTCGCTTGAACAATAAATATTGGATGCCTGATCAAATAAGCTGCATATATATCAATCACACAACCAGTGTAGCACAGTTCTCAGCTTCAATCGTCGTAAGACAAGCGTTCAAGGGGCTGCATGGAAAGACTTTAAGGGACAGATCCCAGACCATCGTCTCGATGTTGAAATTGTTCAGAGCCGTTCAAAACATCCTTGTTTGGACTGACAAAGCGGCTAAGTAACAAAGGTTCAAGTTAATGCACGCTGGCTATACAATAGCAGCCCTTATGCAGTCAACGGAGGTTGCTCTCTTCCCTACATGCAGAAAGGTCACTTGCGCCTATCATAATTAGCTCAATTTCTGATGACAGGTCTGCCGATTCTTTGACCAGTGTAAACACACTTGTGTGTATGGGAAGATACGCTCTGGGGCCGATCAATCTTGCCCGCTATAAGCAAAACCGCTGTAAGGGAATTCCACTGTAGTGCAGTATCAACATCGTGCTAGATTTAAAATCATCGCCGACTCCACGACAAAATTCTAGTATTCTCCAATTTTTTTTCGCGTGCGTCTTAAACATGACCGTACCTTAGACATTCGCCAATGCTCCAATATGCCAATTGATCACAGACAGGCAGCTTTTCGCTGTGCGGATTTTCATATAATTTGCCATGCACTCCAAGATTTTTTAAACTTTTTCTTTGTGCTTGTGTAATTCAGATTTTTCAGAAGATCAATAAGATTGACATGTTGAAGCAGGCGTTCCTTCGGTCTCTTCACACGTTAAGCAAAGGCTCATCGTCGACTCTCCCTAGCTGCGAACTGTTTCGAACTACCAACGAATTCCTCTGCAACGTATTCGATTACCGTCGCCAAGGAGGTCCCATCAACCTGAACGACACCGAAAAACAAGTGGTCGGCTCACAACTGTCCGACATATTGCCGATCATCGAATCTGGTCTTTACGAGGCATTTTGGTCTCTGGATGCTGGTCAACGTCAGACAGCAAAGATCTACAGATCAGCCATTCAGTTTCTTGTCGACGACTTCTGCAATCTAAACGTGGTCGACGACGCAAGGGCACATAACGAAGCCAAGAGCAGCCCGATAGTGTTGTCTGAACAACTTGCCGAGCTTCTGGAATGCGGTCCGGTAGAGTCGCTGGACGAAAATCTTGTGTGCTGGGAAGAGGGCGGTGCACTCGGAGAATTTCCGTGCAACGCGCCACCGATTGACGTAACAATGGTTCCTGGAAGTCACAAGTGGTGGAACGAGGATGATCGGAAGTTTAAATCGTAAAAATTTTGTTGTTGCTTTTGGTCGGCTGTTGGATATTGCGCTTGTTGTGAGCGTGGACCGCAAAACTGGCGAGTCTTTTGTACGGCGTCAGTTTGAAATCAACGATGAGCGGTACCATTACTGCTGTATGCACTTTTAATGCCAATACCGTTCATTTCACTTCACATGAACAATAAATATAGGATGGCTGATCAAATACGCTGCATATATATCAATCACACAACCAGTGTAGCACAGTTCTCAGCTTCAATCGTCGTAAGACAAGCGTTCAAGGGGCTGCATGGAAAGACTTTAAGGGGCAGATCCCAGACCATCGTCTCGATGTCCAGCTCGTTGGGCGCCATCCATAATCCATCCTTGTTTGGATTGATCGCCAAAGGCTCAGTACTCGTAACAAACTCGAAGTGAAGGCGCCATTTTAAATGCACTGAAAAGTTAAAATCAGAGGTGCTCATTGTATGCGGTTTAAATGCAAGGTTAAGTATTCTTTAGCGAAAAAAGCGTTTCGGTTTGGTCGCCCATTTTTTCTACAGCATCTGCATCTGCATAAATTTATTTATACCGATATTTGGGTGACGACCATAAAAGGGAATCCGATAAAAGTTGACTATGAGTCACTTTTTGTATCTTGTGTTAACTCTGAATTATTACTAGCGGCTAATACTGAATCCTCTGTGTAAGGGTAGTCTTCGCTTAATTTAGTTACATTTCAATTTAAAACGTGAATCTTCCCTACAATCTATACATTTGATTGAAACAGCTACTGTTTTAGTGGACCCATGGGAAATCATGTGAGTGAGAAGGAACAATTAGTTGGACGTAGTATGAATGAGGGAGCGATCATAGATTTGCATCGTTAATCTCAATGACCAGTTTTTAATGATCATGGTTCGAAACTGCCAGTTTTATTCTTCACGGCGGCTTTGTTAGAATCGCGCAGTCGGATAATTTCTCTGATCCCAAGCATTCCATGATGTAATCGTACTCGTTCAGTTTGAATCGACTATATTTATAGTCTTTTTTTAATCTTATATCGTCATTTTTGATGACATTGTATTTTGCTTGCGTAAACCGACCGCTTAACTCATTTTTATAGTTGAGATAAAAATTAATCTAGCAAGGACTCATTTTTAGACATAAGATTCAGTATTGCCGCTAAAAATAAATCGAAAGCACTTTTATGTCCGACACCGGCCAAATTTATCAGTATAAGCGAAATACCGATATAACGAATTTCACTGTAATGGCAATGGTCGCGGAAAAGACAAAAATTCGACAATCTCAGGAAAATTATTGCATATAGGATTTCTATTGCAAATATGAATCGCTTACCGACATCGGTGAAGAATGTAGGAGTGGCAGTCAAAGGGATGTGCAGCTTGACTTCGGACTGAGCGTAAAAAAAGGAAACTGCGTGTTGTGTCACGTGCGTTATCACCGTCGGTGGCTGATCGTCCTTTAATTTATACTCCTCTGTCAACTCTTCGATCGATTGAAGACTGACGCAATACTGAAAGATCACATAATTTGAACTCGACCAACAGCCTTGTACAGTACGACCCGAATAGATGTAACATGAACAGGTGACTTATATTTTTGCCCCGTCTTCATACTTTATACGCTTTACAGCCGAATAATTATAGGTTCACCATCTTTTGCATACCTAGGCTAAGCTGAGCGAAATGCCTAAACTTAAAAACGGTAGAGTAATCTGCGATAGTTGGACTCGCTATGCGAACACGGAAAGTACAAGATGCTGTTGATAAAACAACCCCAAAATACTCTACCAAACTGTCTCCATACCTGCACGCACGGAACTTGACCGTCTTCGAACGAAAATCGTCCAAGAATGTCTTCACCCAACTTAAATCCATTTTTAAACAGCGTAAAACTGCCGATCCGGCCGTGCGAATTTGTCACGCTGTAAATGTCTGAAAAAATTGGCAAAATAGCTACAGGCGATCGAACGAAAGTTTAAGACGACTGACGGCAGTTCTTGACGGCGGTGATGTTTTCAATCATCTGATTGGCGATATCCAGCACGCTCGCCTTGGTAAGCTGTGTATTAAGGAACGGATTGCTCGGCGACAATCGATCGTCGTCATCGCACAAATGAGAGAAACCTATGCGTAAACAGAGCATTACGTCTCGCAGAGATGAGCAGCCCTGATGCAAGGAGCAAAACTCACCAGTCGTGGTCAAAATTCGCAACACACGAAGAGGAATGCGCAGCAGTTTGACGGGCGAGTTGACGTGCTGCACGCCGATCGTCAGCTTGTACATGTACTTGACCGCGTGCCCTTTGTACGTCGGCGGAGTGTCCTCCTCCGGAAGCACTTCCGTGCATCGAACTGCAAATCTCAACGAATAAAGCGTCCAGCGGAAACTATCTAACCCCCCAAGCCTACGTACACGAGCGAGATTCCTCCGGACGCAACTGCAAGTCGCAGAACAAGACGGTCGGTCGCGAGGCGTGCACGGTGAAGCCATTCTCCCCCCGGCCCGGCAGCAGCGCTGTGTTCGGGCCGTGCGTAGACTTCTTTTGCTGTCTACTCGGCGGCACTTTCACTCGTCCACCGTTCAAAACCTCCTGGCAGTGAAGTTGGACACTGCACCAGGCCAGAGATTCGACCACACCGGGTCCACTAGAAGTGAGAATGCGAATATTGCAAATGTGAATTATATTATGTGATTTGTATGTTGTTGTTACACCGCCCGTTCGTTCTCTTTGAGCGCTACTGATTATCACACACAGACATCTAGTGGGGGTTTTACGTGATGAAATACAGTTGCATGTCTGTTATGATTAAGCCATGAGCGCTTACATAGGATCTCAGTCTGATTTGCTGATCTACCGACCAATCTGTCGAAATAAATAGAATAACTAATTCGACCAATAGAAGACGCTACAACAGTTGTCAAGGATAAATAAACACGAGGCAGGAAGCGTACAAAACTATTGGCACTGATCCACACGCGATAAATAGCCTTATCATACCCGGCACGTCGGTTACGCACGGTGACCTCACATTCGACACTTTCCCCGGCGATAAAGACGCCAGCTTCACGCAACAGCCGCGCAGATACTTCGATCGGCATCTTCTGACGACGACAACGGTCAACAATCGAAATGTGAAATGACCCACGCGGAAATGTCAGTTAATGACGCTTGGCTTGCGTACCACCGTCTCTCATTGCTAGCTCGACACATTTATATTTAGTCAAGGCGACTTTACTCGATTCACTGGCTTCATTTTTTTCCATCGACATGGCGATACTCACACAAAGAATATTTTTCTCTCAATCCTTTGGTGCACAAATAAATAGGCTACTATGACTCTGCTACAGTTCAATATGTACTTACACAGTTCACTAAACAAAATTTGAAACAGACAATAATTACTGTAAGACCAATTATGCCGCGTCACGCAAGCACGTAAACGACAAGTGCACAAGTCAATAGTTAATTTGCAAGTAAAATGCAATCACTCAAATTGTGTTTAGTTACTATGGTAATGACAGAAGAAATGAAGGAAAGCAACACGGGCACACAACAATAATACGCTGACGGAATATCAATGTGTTCAACTAAAGAGAATCTTAGACGGAAGGTGTGAATCGAACGCGAAAGAGCATCCCATCAAAGGCGATGATGATGCTGAGTATAATGATGATGGTTTTGAGAAAGCTGAAACGCGGCAAGACGTTCTGCTCTGATCTCCATTTCGACTCGAACAAAAGATACAGTGTGCATGAAGTAACAGAAAAGCTGAGCACCACTATCACTGACGCTACGCGCACAAACAACACAGATGCCCAAGAAAAGCACGGCTCGACCATATAGAGTTCTCTAATCCACTTGGTAAATTACCGACACGTTCCGCCATACAAACAATTATCGTCGGCTAAGACATGTCATTACTTGAAGCATTACCGTTAGTAGCGCAGCGACGCGCGCAAACGCTGCAATTACTGGCCTTATTAGAATAGGAAAGTTTATGCGCCATCTCGCTAAGCATGTCGACTATGCTAGCGTAAGGACTGTCGTAGGTGAATTGAGCCAGGCCGTGGTGGTGATCTTCCGCGACGTTATTCGTCGGCTGCGTCGAGCCTTCGACCGGCAGCAAACTCTCGAACCACTTGGCCGGTCCATCGACAATCGGTTGCGTAGTAGACCACATAGTTGGCATGGTCGGCATGGGCGGCTGTCGACTGCCCACCGCGTCGTACACGCGAAACGGTCCGCCGCTGCCCGGAGAGTCGGGTCGAGGCGAGCCCGACGCGCTGTGGTCGCTGCCGCTGCCGCTGTTGAACGGCGATTCGAACATACTGTTGAAGCCGGGAAAAGTCGTTTCCGGCGCGCGAAAGTGCGACGAGTCTGCAAAAAAACACTGTACTCAACACATCCCCTTGCGAGCGCATAACGAACCGAACGGATCGAAAGCTTTAACCGGCGCAGTTGTAGCGTTCGACGGTCGACTGACGCCCGTCGCCTTCGGAATGGGCATGGCATCCTTCGGCTCTTTGTAGTTCTTTGGACAGACCATAACCGCGCGCCACGGCGTCACTTTGTTGTCCGGCTGCTCGACGGCTTTGAATCGTACCAATTGATTTCGATTAAACACTTTCATCACATCGGTGGTCTCTGGACGAACGACGTTGGCGTTGAAAAAGACGCTCGAGCCGTCGGGCGCATGAATGAACCCATACTGTCCGTTGGTCTCGTCCATCTTGGTAATAGTGCCGACTTCTGTGTAAGTCTTGGCGGCGCGAATCCTCCTAACGGAGCCGTCGACGGCGCACCAGCGAACGCCATTCTTCTCAGCCTGAAAGGGCAACGCACATAGGTCGCACGCACTCGCACGCCTATGTTTGTCATCCGTACCTGCGATTCGGCCTCAAACGCGACATAATCGTACGGGTTTAGCAGCTCCGTCATGGGCGGATAGCCGCCCATGCGCTGTCCGACGATCGAGCTGGGCACGACGAAAATCTTGCCATTGAGGCCCGCCTTGGATAACTGGGCGTACTTGTCGCAGACGTATGACACGCGCGCTTCGCCGGCGATTTGCTTCGGCATGGCGACGACGACCATGCGCGCTCGCTGAAACGCCGCCGACTACCTATTGACAGTTTAAGACACGGACAAATAAGTCGACGGGGCGACAACGGACACGAGACGGATACTCTTCCGCGCGGGAAGACGGCGCCGAGGCGACCGATCTAACGCCACCATCATTAGGCACACATGCGAGCATTGTGTTTCTAATCAAGCAGACACTAATAGAGTCACGCGCCATCAACGACTTCATATAAGCAGTGCACAATTTTATCACAATGCCGCCTCAGCCACGTCACCGCCGGCGGCCGCCGCGCGCTTCTGTCTTCTGTCCGTCAGCACGTTGCGAAGGAAGAACTCGCCCGCCTTATACGAAGACCGAACCAGCGGTCCGCTTGCCGTATACAGAAAGCCTAATTGCTTGCCGACCGCCTCCCACTGCGCGAACTTTTCGGGCGTGACGAACTCCTTCACTAATAGATGGCGCTTCGTCGGTTGCATGTACTGTCCGAGAGTCACGGCGTCCACGTCGGCGGCGCGCAAATCTTCCATAGCGCCGCGCACCTCGTCGTCCGTCTCGCCGAGGCCGAGCATGATCGACGACTTGGTGACGAGCGACGGATTGACGCGCTTCGCCTCGCGCAACGCCTCCAACGACTGGTCGTACTTGGCGCGCGGGTCGCGCACAGAGGGCGTCAGACGTCGAACAGTTTCAATGTTGTGCGCGTAGACGTCCATTCCGGACAGCGCCAGTCGGTGTATCTGCTCGACATTGCCGCGAAAATCGGGCACCAAACACTCGACGAGCACGTGCGGGCAGTGCCGCTTCAGCTCGCCAACCGTTTTCGCAAAATGCTCAGAACCTCCGTCCGGTAAATCGTCACTGCAACATTAAAACACATTGTAAATAGCGTTCATTACTAAAACACCAAAGAGCAATCCTACCGATCCACAGATGTCAACACAATGTATTCGACGCCCCACGCGGCGATGGCCTTTGCCGTATTCACCGGCTCGTCCGGATCCAATGGGGCGGGCGCGCGCGACGTCTTCACCGAGCAAAATCTGAAAGTTCGACAATATTCTTAAGCCGATTCATATAATCTTAGCGATTACACGTGGGGAGATTTGACTATAATATCCGGATTAGTTTTATAACTTTGTTAGGTTGCCAAGGCATCCTATAATCTTTTGAATCCTACAATGAAGAAGACACACTGCTCCCTATGAGTCATTCATATACGATAAAAAGCGCCTAGAGGACGCGATCGATGAATGAGTGGGGGGAGATAGGTGGAAAAACAAGAGCGCGACAAAATGAACTGAAGAGAGTGCTTTCTCACCGACAACCGCGAGTGCAAGTGTCGCCCATCAGCATGATCGTCGCAGTGGAAGGCGAATCGGGACCGCCGCCCCAGCACTCGCCGATGTTGGGACAGCGCGCCTCCTCGCACACTGTGGCCAATTTCAGCCCTCGCAGTTGCGACTTCATCTTCAAGTACTGCGCGTCGCCGAGTGGAATATCCCGCTTCAGCCATGGAGGCAGTCGCAATCGTCGGTCGCCCTTCTCCAATTTCAGCTTGCCCTCATACGTCGTCTGCTCTTCACTCGACGATTCTAACAACAAATTTGTCAACAACTCATCAGCGACCCCAAACGTAACATAACGTGTTCGCTCCAAATACCACACGCACGGGATAATAATACTACAGGGTGTCCCAGAAGTAACTAGCCACTCTGTTTAGTTACTTCTGGACCACCCTGTATGCATATTATAGTGCGGGTATTATCACGTGGCATTTATTTAACATACGTTTCTAATAACAAATTAGCTTATGGTTCAATTGCGGTAATGTTTAGCTGACGACGTTCAACTGCGAACTGAGTTTACCGGCGTTGGCGGCGGCGATGAAATCCTCCAGACTAGGGCCATCTCGAATTTTGCGCTTGCGTTCTTCTGCGTCAATCTTGGCGCTGGCATTTTGCGCATTTACAGATGTGCTGGCCAAAGCTCTGCTGATCGTCGAAGAAGACACGGACAATATTGAACGGCACTGCAGCGCCATCGGCGCCGTATCGTCCGTATATCGGACAATAGTGACCTGAAATCGTCAAGAGTTCTAACTAGGCCAACTCACTTCGCATGCGCAAAAACGACGGCGCCGACAACTGTCAGCCACTAAAGACGATGGTATAGGTCGCCAAATCATCATCCCTTTTCCGCTGATTGATTTGAACAAACAGCTCTATTCCACGCAAATTTATGCACAGAGATGGAGGTTGCCAAGAGAACGATCAGTGTCGCCTTATCCGCAGCAACCTTGTTCACCTACTGCGCATATTTATTAAACTCAATTCTTTACCTAAGTCGTCGACTGCGAGGTACAAGACTAACCTCTATACTTGTCAATCAAGCTAAAACCTATTTTTTCACCTCAGCTGCTTACATCAGGCGTTATCAATGAAATGACGATGCGGCCTATCAAAACCGCAAGTCAATAGCGCTCAACTCGAAGAGAAACAGCTATCGATTGAAATTTCGACAAATCCAACTCATTAGACGCTTACATTTCGCATAATTCTCAACTCTACAACTATAGAAGTGGCAAAGTAGCCATCGCTTGCAGACCGAAAGTCATCTCCATGCAAAATAAGTTCTACCCCGGGGATGTGTGCGTTATTATAGTTAACGCTCAGCCAAGAGACGGTAATTTCCATTCGAGGCCAGGCACATTCAAAGTTGCTTTACTCGCGCGAGTAAGACTAGTTACCGCTTGAGATGGCAGCAGTTGTCGGGCGAACGATGATCGATGTGCGATTATGTTCATCGTTTGTTTCAACATCATCAAGTGTGGAATTGTTTTCGACAGGTGCTCATCACGTGTTGAACGGGTTGAAATGGAGCAATGTAATCAATAAATTTTCCGATCTTGCGGGGGCCGAACCAAAAGCGCCGTGTCATCCTATTTCTTCACTACTGCTCGCCGCCGTCTGCCGCTTCGTGTGTTCATTTCGTTAGCCAAAACTATGCACTGCTTCATGCGCAACTGAGTCATGTTGGACACGAATTCCAGCGCGTGTAGGCGTGGGATCCAATCGAGCTTATAAGTGGTGTCGTTCGACGCCTTGTGAAAGCGATGCAAAAGATCGTACCCCCTTTTCGACCATGTACCGAACGGCGATCGTACTGCTGCTTGTCGGCTTCGCAACCACGGCTCTCTGCGCTCCCACCAAAAATGACCTTCACGACGAGAAGATCCAGAGCCTGAGTAAGATTTCATCGGCCGTAACTTTTGCCATCTTCAACAATTCACTTTAGACGATTTCAAACTGCCCGTCTGCATGACCTTTGTTCACAAATGCCTCAACGCCTGCTACGCCGAAGAAAATACTCAGGCGTGTAGTTGCGTCCAGAAGACAGAGGGATCGGTTGATCTGAAAAAGTCCAAATGCGTTTGTCGTGAAGATCCGAAAGAATATAGGCGAAAACTGAAATTGTGAGCTAACGCATCTCTCATCG
This sequence comes from Plectus sambesii, assembly GCA_002796945.1. NCBI lineage: Eukaryota > Metazoa > Nematoda > Chromadorea > Plectida > Plectidae > Plectus > Plectus sambesii. The sequence continues at coordinate 43,716 of NIUQ01000131.1, read as the reverse complement.
CTCAGCCTATACTCTCTCAATATGCAGTACACATACTGATAAAGTATCTTGTTCTTCTGCGAGACACGACTGCTTGCTGACTGTCAATAAAATCGATCAAATCGGCACTTCGTCCCAAATAGTAAAAAATTACACCCACACACGCGTTTAACTGACAACAGAACTACGCACCGAAAGCACATTGCTCTCTATCGACGTCCGATTGGGCGACGGGCGAGTAGACCATCGCGTTGAGTAGAGCATGGCGTTGAGCACACCAATCGCTATCGACAGTCCTTTTTTTTATAGTTCTTCATTGGTTTTTCATGGCCTTGGGCGATGGCGCTCGCCTGCCGATCGAATGTCGAGCAAAGACTACCCTTTCAATTAATGAGGCTTAGTATTCAGCTCTCTCTCTCTCTCTTTATCACAGCTCATAAATTAGTTTCTCAGCTTCCTCTGCAACCTCAAAGGACTGCCTCACAATCGCAGGCTTCGTCGTCACAAATGCCTCATCAAAAAGAAGTCATAATTCAATACTGGCCGCTGTGAGCAATTAAAATCGCATGAACGATTTTTGCTCCTACCCGGATTTTGTTACTGTAATAGGCCCAACTTTCAACACTGTTGCGGGTTTCGGTCGAAGTAGTCTAGAACCACCCTCCGCCGACAAAAGTTGTCTTTTTCTTTCGTTTGAACCTTGAACTTACGGAAAAGCGGCTTTGGATTGAATTAAATTGTGCTCTTACCATCGGACTTGAACTGGTTACTTTGAGTTGTCTATTTGTGAAAATTTAAAAGCATGGACGGCGAGGACGATCATGAAGCGATGTCCGCAAACAGCGGACACGAAGACGAAGACGAATCCGGATCAGCGCAGGTTGTGCCCAACCACAAAAAACAGGCCTACTTGCCAGGAAAGTCAAGAGATCTGAAGGATGACGAAGAGCTGACGTTCGACAAGCAAGCATATCGGATGTATCATCCTTTCACAACAGGTCAGTCGGCTCGAGTGAACTTTGAAATTATTTGAAATAATGCGCCTTTTTCAGAGCGCCCTTGTCTCAGTTTCGATCCTCTGATGGACGATGATGGCGACAATCGCGATTCATATCCGCTGACTTGTCGTCTTGTCGCGGGGACGCAAGCGGAACGCTCGCGCGACAACGGCCTCCTCACAATGAAACTCGCAAATATTACTCCTATCAAAGGTTCGTCGTTGTCTTTGCACTTCTTTGGCAGGAAATATGAAAGATCAACACGTCGCTTCTTGCTCTAGCTATTAACAGCACAGATCAGTGGCTTCCCTGCGTCTTTTGCACTCTTAATGCTTCAATAAGCGTTACTTATTCAGCAAAAAAGGATGATGACGATGACGACGACGAGAGCGAAAGCGAAGATGAGGAAGATGATGAGAAGAAGGCGGAAAAGACTCCGGCCATGCACGCCGCACTCATTCCTCATCAAGGGGGCGTCAACCGAATTCGAGTACGGACCAAAGCACGGAATGTCAAATGTGTTATGACTGATTGAATTTAGGCGACTAGGCTCGGCGCGAGCACCGTATGCGCTGTATGGAACGATCAGTGTAAGGTGCAGATTTGGAATTTGACGCCTGCGCTCAAGGCTGTCAACGAAATGACCGACAAAAAGACGCAGTCGACGACTCTGAAGAAGGAGAAGCCGCTGTTTTCGTTCGTCGGTCATCAGAGCGAGGGTTTCGCGCTTGATTGGTCGTCTGTATCGACCGGCAAGTCCTTTTTATCTCAGAAACCAAAGAGTAACGCGCAGAAACAAAGATAACACTGCAAATTGTTGACTTTTGATCTTCTTTGAGGTTGTTTTTGCCGAAAAGATTACTGTTATTATTTTTTAGGCCGACTCGCATCGGGCGACAATATGAAGCGCATCCATGTCTGGTCAATGGGCGAAGGCGGACAGTGGGCCGTCGATCAACGACCGTTGACCGGTCACACGGGTTCAGTGGAAGACATTCAGTGGTCACCGACGGAAGAAAACGTGAGTGATTCGAATAGCTGACTCGATGGAATGATTAAAAGATGGACTTTAAAGGTGTTCGCGTCGTGTTCGGCAGACGGTTCCATTCGGCTGTGGGACGCGCGAGCGCCGGCGGCGGAAGCGTGCGTGTGCACAGTTGCCAATGCCCACGACAGCGACGTCAACGTAATATCCTGGAACAGCACCGAGCCGTTTTTGCTCAGCGGAGGCGACGACGGCGAGCTGAAGGTCTGGGACTTGAAGCTGATTCAAGTAAGTGGTCACTCGTTGCTGACATAAAAACGAGCCTTTGCGATGCAGTACGGCCAAGCGGTAGCTCGCTTTAAACACCATTCGAAACCGATCACCTCGGTGCAGTGGAACCCGAAAGACAGCACGGTGTTCATGGCGTCCGGCGAGGACGATCAGACGACCATCTGGGATCTGGCGCTCGAAGCGGACGACGGCGACGAAACCGAAAAGTTGGCGCAACTTTTTCGCCGCCGATATTGGTACTATCTACTGATTGAAATGTGTTGCAGGATACAAACGGACGAGCCGACCGTCCCCCCTCAGTTGTTGTTTATTCACATGGGACAGGAAGAAGTGAAAGAAGTGCGATGGCATCGCCAGCTGACCGGCGTCGCCCTCACCACCGCCCTCTCCGGCTTCAACATCTTCCGCACTATCAACGTCTGACCTACCGGCGGTGATGAGCGCACTGCGTCTCGTTGTTGATCAATTTTGGAACAAAAATCCATAGTTGACTTTATTCGTTGATACATTTCTACCATTTGATAGTTTGTTGTTGAAGAATAGTTTTGTTCACCGGATGATAGCAAGTGAATAGCAGGGTATGAGCAATATCGGACTGCAAACTTCCGAGCCAGTCGGCGCCCACCGCCTGAGCGTCCTGGTGCATTTGTGGATCGACGACAGGAATCGAATCGTACAGTTCGTTGACGCTGCCGAGAGTTGCTGCGCGCTGTTGCACAGTCTCCGCCCGGATCTGACCTCCGCCATTCGTGCACCCTAAAAGCGACGCCGTCGTAAAAATATTTTTCTACTACACAGTTGAAATATATAAACTCGCAAAGGAAAATGCTTGCCTCCAGGACAGGCCATTACTTCCACAAAATCGTAGTTGCATTTTCCGCGCTTCAGTTTCTGCACCACGTTCTGGATGTTGCGAAAGCCATAAGCCTTTGCAATTCGCAGCAGTACCTTGTCTCCGAACGACACAGTCGTTTCCTCAAAGTCTTGGTTTCTAAAAGTATTCATTGACGGCTCTATGTTATCAATCAATCAAAATGCGCACCTCTGGATCTTCGAGATGGACACTTGGTCAAGGGTCAAGTGAAAGAGATCTCTGATCGCGCGATACATCACGTAGTCGGCATATCCACCGGAATGTCCACCGCCATGACCGATCACATTACCCTCACTGTCTACCAACGATAACCACCGCTCGTTAGCCCAATCCAACGACGGCGTTTGGGCGAGCGTGTCGATTGCTCCAGCCTTGTCCAGCAGTTCGCTTAGTTCCACTAAAAGATCATAATATATGCGTCTTCAATACCGATTTCATTACAATTTGTGGTCTTCCATCACTCAAAAGGAGCACAACTAAAGATTCGTCTTTACAGATAAGAATTAACATTAGAAACATAATTCATAAAGTGTCATGCGAATAGTGTACCTGTACTGATGACGCAATCGACTTCTCTGACGTCAGTGCCCGGCACCAGAAAATCGTCTCTCGATGCTTCCAACTTCTTGTCAAAACAAGGCATCACAGTTGCATGATAGATTTTACTCGCGTCCACGCCTGTAAGAACGTCTAGTTCAAAAGAGCAATTTTCTATAAGCACAAACCTTTCAGCTTGGCCAAGTAGTTTTTGATAAGAGCACCGGATATAGCTTGTGGCGAACGCACTTTACTCAGATAAGGTACTAGCAACTGACCATGCGTTTTCTCTGCATAGCAAATCCACCCTGCAAACAAAAGTACAATATTTTCAACACACCATTTGTCGAACTCGACGAATTTGTTGAAAGAGAGAAAGCTCTGATTACCGGGACAGGCTGATGCGAAGATGGGTCTTTTCGATGAATCGTCAGCATTTTCTGTACTCTGCCTCACATCTAAGAATTCTTGAAAAGTCGCCAACAGCGAAAAAGTCCTTGCGAAACTAGAGTCCATCACATAATCAGCGCCTGCAAACACAAAATTGGCTGTGAACAATTCAATACGAGCATATATTTGTGGCTAAAATAGTGCACCTGCTTGCTTGAAGAAGGCGATAATAAGCTGAGCAGCTTCGGTGAGCGACAATCGCCGACTGGCGGCGATGGAAGAAAGGGACTGCGGCGAGACGGTCACAACGGCGATACGCCGATCGCAGAGGCTGGCGGCTCGGTGAGCAGCCAACGCCTGAATGAGCTGGTCGCCCGACTGCTGCTCGATGAGCACCGCCTCCGCCGTCGTCACACAGCCGCTGCACGCCAGACAGTCGTTCAGCGTAATCTTCACCGACTTCTTCTGTCGACTCGCCAACGTCGACGACGCCGCCTTGTTCGTCTTTATCGAAACGAGCGGCGCCTCGGCGTCATTCCCTACATCGCCCAACTTAATGCCTCCCTTGCTGCTCGTCGGTAGAGCCGTCATTGGGATGATACAATTCTGAATTTCATACGTAATCATATCGATCAAAAAGTCAACGGGCAAAATTTTATCAGTTCCTCACCTGCGATGGGGCGATAAAATCATCGATATCGGAGAGACGGACAACGCCGCTGAATCCTTCACTCATTTTTGTGATACTTGTGATGAGCTACATTTACGTAGTGATGAAGAAAATTAGTTTACGTGAGACAGACGCAAAAATTAAGCAAGAACAAAACAGGTTCAGAGCTCCTGGCAATGTGCCATATGATCACCTTGATCAACAGGCACTGCGAATTTCTCCGATCCAACGATTTCCTGACAATTAACGCAATTGTGTTCCATCTGATTTTGTACGTTTGCTCATCGTGACCGAGCGTGCTCTGCGTTCTACATTTCGCGGTTGATGAAGAAGCGCAAACATTCGGTGCGCCTATATTTCTCAGTGTTTGATCCAGCTGACATTCAAATTGACTCTTATTTGAACGACTGTTCAATGCGCAAGCGGTTGTTTTCATAGCGGTCGTGGGTTCGTTAGTATTACGATGATGTTGCTGACAGGAAGAACGGAATAGACTAGGAAATAATCGCGATGTTCTCCTCTGACTCGACTCCTTCATCAGCTGGTCAAATGTTCTGCCTGATCGAATTCTTTGAGTTTTCATTTTTTCAAGTGCACGCAGGGTGCAGCCAAATAAGGTGCAGCAGTTGACTGAATATAACCAATCGCGACGGGCAAATGCAGAGAGTGTATGGTCTCATAGGCGTCTTGCAGAATGCACGATAGATTGATAACCGTCCATGGTGGAGTCGATAACATTATGGCGCTTCAATATTCTTATTTTCAGACGATCTTTAAAAATGACACAAGCAAAATTAGACTCGAATCTGAACATAGATGAGTTGCTAACTTGGCCGCCAGCCGCCGATCCTTGGCATCGGCAGTCGTCGGCTGAATTTGACTGCGTCATCGTTGTCGAGGTAGCCGAGATGCCATTTCATCACGCATGTACCAATCTGTGATCATTTCAGTTTTCCGAAGTCGAAGGACCAAAGCCGCTTGTGATCTACCCGTCGAGTCCTGGAGTGCACTTTGACGCGAATGGACTGGCGGTGTGGCTGATGACGTGCGATTATCAGCAGGGCAGCTGCAGCGCGGCGGAAAAGTCTCACTTCTCCCTGTCGAAATGTACGCAGACGTTGATGCACAACGAAGAGCAGGGTCTGCACGCCTTCGTGCAACATTGGATTCTATTTGACATTGAAGCGCGCGGCTTTGTACGACCCCTCTGCGCCGCTTACGTCACTCGAGTCGGGACCAAGCTGCCTATGCTCTGCAAGCAAATTCAACACGCGCTCAACGCCCTCGTCGAATCGCTCATCTCCTGCAATCGCCGACAATTTCTCAAAGAACTCTCCCAGACTATCGACGCCCTCGACAGCGTCGACCATCGAGCCATCTCCTCCTATTACGAGCTCTACTATGACAGTAGTCTTCTTGGTGGTCGCAACGGCTCTTCCTCCGGCGCCTCGCGTCTCGAAGCGATCAGCCTGCGCGCCAGGAAGCTCTACGGCGAGCTGGACTCGGCCTACAAGTGCGTGAGTGCCGAAGTTGTCTCTCACATGTTGGAGTCGTCGTGCCAGGTGCACAACGTGGACATTAGTGCGTGGCTAGCCAAGCTGTCGCAGACAACAGCAACAGCAACAACAACAGCTACAACGTCGACAGCGCCCACCGACTCGGGCAGTCAGGGCCTTCGGGCAGTTTCTTCCCTCGCGCCCTGCGTTTACGCGAGTTTTTTGGATGGCATTGAAAAGCTATGGTCAAAGTTCCGCTTATTCGATCCATCTCTGCGTTTCCTCACGGACCAATCAACGGGCCATTCCCCATTCACTTTCTCCGGCCCGTCGCTTCACTTCGGAGGATATCCTTTGCTGCATCTACCGCATATCAAACGGGTCAAGTCGTCCTTACTGTCGGCGGGTCGGCCGGAAACGCTCGAAGCAGACTTTTCTGCCATAATCGATGACGACGACGACGAAGAAGGAGTCGACGACGCGAGGTCGCTGAATCGACTGGTGGCCGATGTGGCGACGAATCGACGCGTCGACGAGGCGAACGGCAAGCTGCTGACGACTGTGGTCGGATCGCTGAGTCAACTGCTGTTCCCCCTGCTGACCGGACAGTTCATGCTGGTGTGCGCCGGCGATCTCCGCAAACCGACGGGTGTGGACGTTTTGCGCAAGTTGCGATGGTTCGTTCCGTCGGCGCCAAACGGACGCGCGGATCCGGTGCGGTGGCACGATGGACGAGTGCCGCCCACTGCGTACGCCGATCATAAACTGTACGGCCAGCGCGTGCCGCAGAATATGAGCGTCGACGATTTCGTCGCCAATAATGTGCGTCCATTCTTGTCGGTGCTCGACCTGAACGGCAACGTATTTCACTCTTCTCAATACCGCGGTCGGCTGCTCGACCGTCTCTCGCGCAAGCGCTCTTCCACCTTCGACACCGACCGCTCACTCATTTTCTACATTTTCTCTCTCATCGGTGACTCTTGTCTGCTCGCTTATGTGCTTTATTACTTCATGTATAGCGACCAGGAAATGTATAGACGCAGTGTGCTTCAAATGTCTCGCTTCTCGCAAATGTTCTCTCTCGAGCCAGGTGACGTCAAAATCCTTCGATATTTCGTCGAACTGCTCAGGCAGCAAGACGGCGACATACCGCGCGTCGAAGGATCTTTTGAAAGTCTTTTCCTCGACCACGAACCAGCGTCGCGCCCATTAAAATTGTGATCTGCTTTACTCAATACTTGTATGATTGATTGTGCACGCAACGGCCAGCAAATTTCTACTAGATACAATAATTGCCTTCTAGTGATATTCGCGTTTCAGTGCTTTATAATCAGTTCCTGGTACCTTTTATTGTGCAAATTACTCTCGTACTTTATTTCTCACAAATTTGATAAAATCAACTTCAATGTCGACAGACTGCTTCTTGTGATGCTTGTAAGTGGCGGGCAAGTCGTAGCGCAGTTCGGCCAGCACTGTCGCCTTCGCGTTGAGCTCTTTAGCGCGATTGAGTACGTAGTCGCGCGTCGACGTTTTGTGCAAGGAATATACCGCGTTAGAAGCCATCTGAAGTCCAGTCTCCAGAAACCGTATGTCCATGCCTAAACTCCATCGTAAACAGTATATTCTCTGCAGCACGTTGGAGTCTCTGAACGAACATCGTTCTCGCAAATATTAAACAATACCCTACTCCGCTTACCGCTCCAAAGCTATCGGGGCGGCCCTGCATCGATAAACAAAAGCGCCGAACAAATACCCTACCTCGGTTATGTTTGGTGCCGAATGGCGGATTGATGAGAACGGTATCGAAGGAGTCTTTCCATCGAGGCGAATTGAGGTAGTTTAGCACGTTGCAATGCACCAGGTCGACGCAGCAGTCCGCTTCGGCAGTTTTCAAATTATCACTGCACGTAGCCAGAGCGTCTTCGTCAATTTCAAATCCAACGCAATATCTTAAAAAAGCTGATGGAGATGATGGAGAGAGGGAGGGGAGCAAGCTAGTTCGACATACTGTGCGCCCAAGAGGGCGGCGCTTATAAGCAAAGGACCGCAGCCAGAGCCGAGATCCGCCACAGCCTTTCCGTCGATTCCATCGTGTTCAGAGTCGATCGTCTGCATGATCGTAGCTAGAAAGCAGATACATAAAAATGCCGTATAGCTGTGTAACTATCGAACCAGCTATCTCAGGACCAGTCGCGTACTGCTCCAGCAGCACTTTCGGGTTCTTGAACGAGTCCAAGTCGCCCAAAATCCATTCTAGCTCCTTGCGCTTCATTTATCTCCAATTCTGCCCAAATTTCAGACGGTGAAATTTTGCACCTCCAATCTTTTAGATCACAAAATACTGTTGCAGCTCGCACTGCCGAATTCAGAGATGTGTACCACTACTCTTGGGAAGATTTGGACAACCATCGATCATTTAATCAACAAATTTTTATTCAAAAATCGACTCAGACGACGTCAAAGACAGACGAGTTGACGTATAAACTAAGTAAACAATATCTACATAATAACTGTAAATAGCTGAGTAATCAACGATGCATCATGATAAGGCGTAGAGGAGCGAGAATTAAATTAGTGCAGTCTTAGTACAGTCTTTAGGGACTAGGCAAACAGGACATTATTTGCAATTTACGAAAATAACATCCATATGTACATTAACAATGCACTACGGACTACAACGTTCGCCAAAGCATTTCTTTGCACGTACACGTCAATGAAAATGAAAGCAATCAAAGGAAACCCGCCACCCATCTTGCTCATGATACAACGAGCACCATACATACTGAATCAACAAAAACGACACAAAGCATAGCATCGGACAGCGATAGATGCGGACGGTGACTATTCAACTGTAAATACAGGAACACAAACTTTGCAGCACATGGTGGATCGCATCAGCATGAAATGTAGCACGTTACAGCACCACGACGATTTGTCACGCTTAACTGTTTATAGCTTTTTTTGGCGAAAAACACATTGAACGTTTGCGCTCAACTTACGATAAGACGTCCGCAAACTATTACGTCGCGCTTTGGAGTCGTGCCAAAATAACATAGTAGAGCGTGAAAAATCGTCGATATGCTGCTTATCATTGCAATTTAGCAACCAGCATCCACAAACGCGAAACGCCCAAAATCACATATTGATACAAACAACAGCCATCAGCTTTAGTTCGACCAACGAAGCGAACACTCGATCCACTTTGCAAAGTATATATTATTGATGATGATGATGATGCCCTGCTTAAGCATGTAAAATTATCAAATAAAATTATCAAGCGTTTGGCCCAAATTGCAGTATTAAAGCACTGTATCCAGTGTTCGCTAAACATACTATTTCACAGATCGTCATGTACTTGGATATTTAAGTCGTTTAAAGGGCAAAAGATACTGCTGCACGGTATGTAACGACAGAGAAGCGAACAAGGCGAGAGCTCGTTGAATAAGGGAAGACACGTGCAAATGGAACCAGTTAGCACTCGTGGAATGAATGGTCATGCGATACGGTAATTGCTCGAACGAATCGACTAACAAATATAAAAACGTCATCCTTACTGCGTCAAGCGCTGCTCTCACGAGTGGAACAAGTTAAATTTATCTTGCTCTTTCAGCAAATATTCGACAATCTGTCCCTGCATTATCATGTTGAAAGCAAGATGAGAATTTGATTGGACCGCTTCCGCAGACGGCGGCGGCGGTGCCGCCGTCACTGCCACCTTGCCCGCCGACGAGCGCTTCGTCGACTTCGACTTGTCTTTGGCCCCCTTGTCGATCGGCTTGTCCGCCGCTCCGTTGCTGAACAACGTCGGTCCGAACACGATCGCCAGGTTGTGCATCTGCATCCTATTCTGGCCCGAATGACTCGCCACCCTAAATGATCACATCAATAAGCGGATAATGTAGGGCGCGATTCGAACCTCGCTAAGTGCTTCAGTAGCATATGAAGAGTCTCTTGATGGCAACGCGGCATTTTACCCAACAAATCTTCAAATGCTTTGAATCGCTGCTTCGGGTTTTGCAGGCCTAAAATAGACAAATGGGCTGAAAGCTGTTAGGAAAAAAGATGAAAAGTAGCGTACGAATGGCGTTGAGAAAATCCTTGGTCATTAAATACGGAAATATGGGCTCTTGCAACTCGCGGAAGAACAACTTGAGCGCGCCCGTGAGCACGTGCACGTCGTCTTCGCCGATCAACCCGTTGTATTTGTCTGAAGAAAGCGCCGTGTCAGACAAGTATGACATTCATAAGTTCATCAAATGACATACCCTGATCCACTTGGCAGCGTATCTTCTGAATCGCCGATAAGTTGCCGCTCACTCGATAAAGACCATCGACGTCCAGCCCTTTTGCTTCGATCACCTCGGTCACGACGCGCACAAACTTTGGCACAGCGCCCCTTTCTCGTTGACTGATTTCCAGCAATGTGCTGCCGAAGACTGGTTCGGCTGAAACAGATTCATTCAACATTGCAAGCAAATGAACGATACGATTAAAACAATTGATCCTTGTTTAAACATGACAGTAGCAGAATGCGAGAAAGGTGTATAATTTGAGGTTTTAGAACGTACGCTTGTAGATGCCCTTTTCCTTGAGAGATTCAATCGTCGGACGGCTTCGGAAGAAGCGTCTCAAGCGCTCGATGATTGTGTCGCGCGACTGAGCCGCATCGCCCCCACTCGCTGATATCGCCATCAACGGGTCGTCGTCGAACGGCGGCGGCGGACCGTTGCCGACAAACGCTGAAAATACTTTGCATAGAAACAGTCGCCGGCACATCCTCGAAAATGTCACAGCCGTACATTTTGGTCAGCATTTATTTTCCACAAGAATTCAACTGTTAATGCGACAGAAGTCGGCCTCTCTCTACCCGCCAGACTGATCGGTTTTAGACTGCTTTATTGGCGCGCGCTCACAGCAAAATGTAGCATTCATTACACGAGACACGAGTGAGTGATTGCCAATTGCTGTTCCCCCATTTGCGGAGCGGGTTCACACCGTCACAAAGACTGACCGACCTGATCTGCGCTTCCCTTTCTTGGCTTGCTTGTCGGCGGCCGCGAGCGTGGCCGCTCCGCCGCCGGTCGAGTCGATTCTCAAACGGCCGAGGCCCGACGACGACGCCGTAAGCGAAGAAGAGCTGCGACCAATCAGCGAACCTCGCCGGACGTGCTCCTGTTCGAGCACGACTGCGGGCGTTGGATAGAAATCGGGCAGCGGCTGAAATCAAATCAACTGACCCAACTGTCAACTGGTAACAGTATGGTTTCAACGTACGAGTTTGGCGATCACTTGCCGTAAAGCGTGAAACCAGCCGTTAATATCCTGACTATTGACGGTGCTGAACAAATACGAAGTGCCATCGATCAGTTCCAACTGCAAAATCAATGGGGAATATGCAGTTTAAGTAGAATAAAGGCGTCATTGACATACCTGGAAGACATGCTTGCGACGCTTATCACGTTCTTTGTCCACCCAGCTCAGTCGCGCTCCTCGCAAATCGCAAACGCCCTGAGGTGCGGGGTAATGTTTGCCGAATTTCTAAACAAAAAGCTCTTTCTCCTTCTCTACAAACATTCGCCAATTGATCAAATACCTCGGCGCTCTTCTCATCCTTGTAGAAGATCATGTGAGCGGACGTGAGAAAGACGAAACAAGACGTCCACTCCTTCTTCTTCAGCTTGTGCCCCGCCTCGGCCGTCTTGCACTTTTCAAGCAAGCCGTTCTTTATGGTCTTCTGCTGCTGGAAGGGATTCTGCATGGAAAAGTTCCTAGCATACATGCTGCCGGGCCCCATGTCGGAGCCGATAAAGTTCGCCAGGTCCTCGGAGCACATGTAAGCGTCATAGTTGCCGTCCATGGCGGTGGCGCCCGGTAGCCGCATTCCGTACGCGTGATTGCGCAACGAAAGAGACGTCCTGCCGAGGCCCGAATCGACGCTGTCCGTCATTGTCGCAAATGACGACTCTTTCGGCGGCGATTGAGATATCTCGTGCGGGGGAAGAGGGGCCGGCTCCAAAGGGGGCGGAGGGTAATTATCCATGAGCGTTGGACTCTGACTAATACTGCGCCGGTCAGAAATCTGAAAAGCAAAGTACAAATTACGATATTCGCGAAGATGTACGCGTACTTGACTATGTTGAAGGTCATCAACGGTGCTGTAGGTGGACACGTCGAGCTCGTCGCCGCTGTTGCTGAGCATCGCGGCCACCTCGGCGGGCGTGGCCATTAGTCGCGGCGGCTTCCATTGGGAAAGACCCGTATGAGGATGGAAGAAGTAAGGACGGCCATTGAGCGAGTATTCGACCCATCCGTCGTTCAGCACGCGTACCGGTTCGTCGCTCACGTCGGGCGCCGGCGGACGTTCCGCGGCCGCATTCTCCAATTCCTGCACATTCTGGTAGTGATGAGACGACGGCTCGACAGTCGATGCCTGTACAATCTGTAAAATCACAGTCACCAATGCCGCTAACGATAAATATCGTCTAAAGATTCATTTGCTTTAATACAGACAGACAAATACTCGAGAATTCTGGGATAGCACAAAAATCCGTCGAAAGCTGCACTTATCCGAGTCCTACTCTAGATGCCTGGCAATGCAGCATTAAATACCTCCCTTAGGGTCTGTTGTAGACGGCAGTCTAACAACACATGCTTACGTGTTGGTAGAATATTTTAGAACAAAAAATGTAAAATCTGCAGTATAGATGCGCAAGATCAATCCATCACTGAGATTACAACATTTACAAATAGCTATAAGCAACGTACGTCATGGGCATCCGGTTTTATAGGAACCCTGAGTCTGGAATCCAGCATGCGCCTCGAAGGAGAAGTGCTTGGCGAGAACGAAGACGCTCTGTGCACTCCGCTGGAGGAATCGCTCGCCTTTAGCGTGTCGACATCGATGCCGTTCAAGCCATTGGCTGCCAACGACATTCTGGGCACCGCCGTAAGCGGCTTGCGTTCTTCTTCGTCGTCGCGTCGAAGTCGTAGTTTTTCGTCTATTTCCTGGGCGGCCGCCAATTCGGTGATGTTGTGGACGAAATTCAGATCGCCTGGGATGCTATTTGAAATACGTTTCGGATCGGCCAGCTTGAAGCCAGGGCTCTTTCGGCTCGGACTAGGCTGTATCCGCCGCTGCGCGTTGCTGACCGCCGACGAAGGCGACGACATTACGTTGTAAATAGCATCGGGTGGCAACATGGCGCTCTGTCGAGTTCGACCTTCCATGTCCGGCGTGACCGAATGTCTCTGAGTCGGCCGAAACGTGGAAACAGGGGAATCGGGAGCCCGCTCCACGACACCGCGCACATATGATTTTGGCAGAAGAAACTGACTGGTATCGTCGCTCAGCCGTCCCACCAGGCACCAATCGTCGCCGCCGTTTACGTCGATCAGCGAGTAGCGCTCACCCGCCTGCACGTTGATGGCATGTCCTTTGGCCGTCTTCGATTCAAAGTCATATAACACTTCCACGGTCGGTTGAGCCATTTAAAGATATAGTTGGCGAAGAAGCACCAGTCAGCAAGTTACAAGCACGTAGGTAAGGCGAGTTAAAACGCCATCTTCAGACTTCGCAGGTTGAGTCACTCATCCAAGGATGACCTGTTGGCGTCGGCATCACAGCCTTGTAGCAGGTTGACAAGTAAAAGGGGCAAGCGGATGAGTCATCGAAGACGCGACCGAAACAACGACGTATTTCGGCGACTTCTTGGGCAACATCGGCACGGGCCCTTCGGGCTTGCTCAACGCCAAGTCGAACGCCGAGTTGACCTTATTGCGTATCCGAATATGGCGCGCGGGTGCAGTGCATTAACGACGGTCGGCGGAAGACGGACACAAAACCCTGCACGGGATTATGTAGTTGTGCATGTGCGTATGTGTCACCGATGCATCAAAGGCTGAATCACATTTCTCATGCTATAAATCGTTCGCGCCGCGTCGGGAACAACGACGCAGGCAAATAGAGTTCAGCGGTAGTTATTCGTCGTCAACGCGCCAAATTCAATGTGGACGCCATATTGCGTCGCTCGCCTTGGCGCCGCTAACGGCCTCTTATCGCTAAACTTGTAGAAGGAACCGTTTTCTGTTACTTATTGGCTATGCTTTTAGGAACGTGGCGTGACAATTGATGTAGAGAGCTGAAATCGATCGCTTCTGCGTGATCAAATTAAGGAAGCCACGCGTGGACCGGCCCGGTGTCGACTGATTATCGCACCACATGACGGTGCTACACAAGGGCGACAAGGCGCAGCTTATGAGGGTCGGCAAGAAGTCGTCCGCTCGTCCTCGCCACGACAAGAAGCCGCTCAAGCTGCGCTCGTTCGTACTCGAAATTGAGAATCGAACCAAATGCACTCATCTCAAGAATGCTATCGAATCTCTCGGAGGGGTACGTACTTGGACAATTTACGCGCTATCTCGTCTTCAATGTTTCTTTTGATGTTGCTTAACTTACTTGATAAGGGGAACATCTTGATACGATTTAGCTTCTGAATAAGTTAGCTCTAGTTGTATGGATCAAGCTGAATTCGGTAGCTCTTTTCAATTAAGAATAAATTTGTATGTTAAGCAAGAATGGTTCGATTTTATCATTATATGACCGAGTTCGTGTCAAATAAAAAACATTTGATTCAATGCGATTTTGTTCATAGTTGGTCTACACTTCAGAGATATCATTAAAAAAGCCTAAATTTAGTCGGAAACCTCACAAAAGTATTCGGAATTCCTTTAAAAATCTCTTAACAATAAATCATCAGACCTCGGCTTGATCCTCCCAACCGTTGCACAAATATTGCTTAAAAAAGTCGTATTAAAACTTCTCACACCTCGTGTATGTTTGTGCAGACGATCGTGGATGTGTACTCGGAGCCGAAGCCATACTGCCTCGTGTCAGACCATCCGCAGGCAGGACTGCTGGATCAGAGTGCGAAGAAGCAGAAAAACTGGGATTTGACGATGTCCGAAAGCAGCGGACGACTTAGCGCAACCGACAAACCGACTGGGATCAGTGAACAGGTAATGACTGACAGTTGTGGATGAAGGCGACGATTTTTTAAAAGGCTAACTCTGGCCAACCCGAATTCTGGAAAATGACCTGTGTTTTTCGCCGCGAATCATGTCAATTTATGTTGTAGCTTACAATCCACCGAGCAGCGTTGCCGTGCGTTTAAAGTAACAAACAAAGATTCATACCATCGAGCTAAAGAGAACCGCAGTTTCCCTTCAAAAAACAATATAATGCTACTTATTATTATTATTATCAGATCATAGTTGAATCCAAGTCTTTACATTAAAAAATTGCAGGTGCTCAACCGCGTGCCAATGCTGCTCAGAGTGGCAGTTCGTTCGGGCGTCAGGGTGTTCTCTTATGCTCGCTTCCTCGAGCTCCTCGATACCGTCAAAAAAAACGCTCGAGCCGCCCAGAAAAATGTCCTTAATGCGCCTCGGAAATCATCCGCTGCCGTTAGCGAAGCCCCTCGGCCGCTCTCGGGAACTTTCATCAAGTTCCAGGACGTTCACGGCGAATACTCGCCGGCTTACAAGGAATTCGTCAATCCGACTAATTGGTTTCCTGTTTATTTAAACAACCGTACGTTCTTTGTCCTATTTTTAGCAGTACCTGCTTAGTCATCGTGTTTTCTTTGTCTTTTTTTATAGCAGAAAGTAAAGAGGCTCAATTTAAATATACTTTGGAGTAACATTTGAGTTGACCATCATTGACTAATTCATTTATCAAGGAATATGCTTTCAGGCACTGGTCGTTCGATTTTTCACAAAGGCCATGGAGAAAGAGCGACCGATAATCAGCTGCCAACGACTTCGAAGGCGGAAACGCAAGGACCATCGGCTAGACCCAGGTTTGATTACGTCCTGTTATCACTACTTTGCTGACTTTTGTCCTTTTCAGATTATCAGTTCGGAAATCGCCTCGTAAAACTCAGAAAAAGCCTCAAATTAGGAGCGGCTATTGTGAAATTTGTGGATTGACCGCCCAAGATATCGACTCGGTGAGTATCGATCTCTTCGATAGTTCCGCCGCTTTTCGCCTGTGCACGTCGCCGGAGGTCGGATTTACGCTTCATGACGCAGCGCGGTGCGGAATATGCAATTTCCAAGAATTGATTATGTCTTTCTTGGCAATTGTTCGGGCAACCGCACCGCCGAGCATGGTTATATCGAAGCAGGAACACTATCTGAGCAATTGAATTTCGCTGCAAGTGATTACCATTTTGCCAATATTTGCAGCATTTGATGAGCGACGAACACCGAAAATGGCTCACTCCCACGTTCTATTCCGAAGTGGACGATCTGATCGGTTCCAACTCTGACCTCATCGACGTTGCCCATCCCGGCGCCGAATTTCTGCGTCTTAATCATCGACAGCCCGACAGCCTTCAGGAAGATCTTTTCGAAAGCAGCGGAGAAGAATTGGCATGGTAAAACGGTGGTGTCCATAATTTTTTGTTCGCAATTTGATTGTGTACCGCTCTGCTCCAAACTATTGTTATGCTCAGGACAATTTGACAATGGGAAAAACTTGGTTTTCGTCTTAATACGACAAGGTTTATTGCGAATTTACAAGCATATAATGCTTTTACTTCCTTTTTACTTTGATGTATTTTTGTTTTCATATACATTGAACCTGCGACTTCAGTATTCATTGCAGAGTTTTCTTTTTAAAAATTCTGAAGATTTTGAGTATAACTGCGCGATTTTTATTGCTGACATTACTCCAGACACTTGAGCAATGCATTCTGATATTCGTACAATACCGTGAAAGTTATTCGTGCGGCTTGCACGCCTGTTCCCAATGCACTCATCGCAACTTATACAATGCTGTCATTCTCTTACTTCTTGTGGATTTTCAGTTCCACAATAAAGTTTATTTGATCCAAGGTGCTGCTTTTACCCAAATGAATACCCAATTTTACAAGATACTCATCTTGCACTAAGTTTACAACCTTGGCACTGACTGAGGAACTGCAGTTACCTGTAGCTATGGAAATGTATCGTAGTTTAATTGTTACTGTTATTAGCTACGTATGACAAGGCTCTTGAGCGGTTAGTTCATTACAATATATATTGATATGAGTCACAGCTAGTTTATTATGCGCAGCTAATAACAATCTACAGTACATTCCCCAGATGCAGGGGCGATCTCAGTTTCATCTGCATGCACAGGTGTGAAATTCTATCATTAACCAGCGTGTGTGTGTTTCCCGCAAGATCAAGAGGTGAAAACAAATAATTTATTTGACGCCAAGTAGAGCAACAGAAAATGAACGAATATTTGAGATAGATAGCTTTTGATTAGAAATCTTTTTCAATATGTCGATGCCTTCTGGAAAAGCGGGAACAGCAGAAGGCACCGCGTTCGCTCCGTTTCCCATGACAGAAGCACAAAAGTATCACAAACTGGCACAAAAGAATATTAACCGTCACAACACAGAACACTTAAGTTTTTTGGATGGTAGATAACAATAACTGTATGGTATAACTGTATGGTAGCGATGGGCTTGTGAAAATAAAGCGCCAACAGAAACGTATGATTAACATGTGAAATGGAAGGNCTGCAGTTACCTGTAGCTATGGAAATGTATCGTAGTTTAATTGTTACTGTTATTAGCTACGTATGACAAGGCTCTTGAGCGGTTAGTTCATTACAATATATATTGATATGAGTCACAGCTAGTTTATTATGCGCAGCTAATAACAATCTACAGTACATTCCCCAGATGCAGGGGCGATCTCAGTTTCATCTGCACGCGCAGGTGTGAAATTCTATCATTAACCAGCGTGTGTGTGTGTTTCCCGCAAGATTGAGGTGAAAACAAATAATTTATTTGACGCCAAGTAGAGCAACAGAAAATGAACGAATATTTAAGATAGATAGCTTTTGATTAGAAATCTTTTTCAATATGTCGATGCCTTCTGGAAAAGCGGGAACATCAGAAGGCACCGCGTTCGCTCCGTTTCCCACGACAGAAGCACAAAAGTATCACAAACTGGCACAAAAGAATATTAACCGTCACAACACAGAACACTCAAGTTTTCTGGATGGTAGATAACAATAACTGTATGGTATAACTGTATGGTAGCGATGGGCTTGTGAAAATAAAGCGCCAACAGAAACGTATGATTAACATGTGAAATGGAAGGACGTGGCGGAATGCAGAGTTACGCGGAACTGAGACTCTCTGACGTTCACAAAACGAACAATGTACAAACACGGCCTACTGTGCAACTAATATTCGCTCGTGATTCCGCTGTCAAAGGTGAAACGAAGCGATATTAATCGGCCGTGAGTGGCTGGAGCGACTCCTCTTCGGGCAGCGAACGACGGCGCCAGCGCGGATTCGCCACCAAGAAGATGACGCAGATGGCGTAGAGGAGGATCGACACGCCGAGCATGTTGGTCACGCCCTGCTCGCCGCAAAAGCGCTTCTCCTTCGTCCAGCATCTGCAAAGAACAAGTCGACGTAGGATAGGGTCGAGTCGGTCGACGGCTCAAGGCGTACGTGTTATGCCAAGCGGCGCGCTCCGAGAGACCCATCAGTGCGGACATGACGGCCATGACGAAGATGACCATCCCGGCGAGTTGATGGATGGGCAGATACCATTGGCGCACGCCGAGCGACAGGCCGGGGAAGAAGAACGACACGAACCCGCAGACATACTAAATTATGAACGATCGATTAGAGAACGGAAGCGGAGGGCGCAATGGGTCGCATGCCTGCATGCAGAACAGGATCACTGTCGTGAAGCCGACCCACGAATGAGTAGAGTAGAGATTTGGAATGGGCGCCGGCTGCCCGGATGCGTCCACATTCAGATTGTGCGAGTCGAACACCGCCTTCAGCGCCACCACGAAGAATACGAAGATCATCGAGTGAATCACCACGTGCAACAGCTTCGTGAACTTCTTCCGCTCGTGCCGGAACACCCGGTATACCATCATCGCTGCAAAAACAGCCGTTAACACACTTTCAACAATTTATTTCTTTTCCAACGCTAAAGCAAGTTTTTTATATGCTGCAATTTTCTTCTCCATTCAGTACACGTTCCATGCCAAAAGAGTGCATGTACAAATGAACATTACACAGATCCACGCACCTTCGCCGTAGAGAAAGATCAGCCCGATGACCATAAACAAGGGGTGGTAGTGAAATTGCTGCTCAGGGGACTCTGTCCAGCCGAAGCCGCCTCCATAACTGCCCATCCAGATCGCCACAAGCAGCACCGCCAGACCGCCTAAAGCAGCGATCATTACGACACGATCAACATCAAAACACAGCATTCTCACCGAAGAACTGCGACAAGCCGAAGAAGAACGAGAAGTATTTCATGCTCTGCTCCTCGTCCATCACGTCGTATTTATCTAACACGAGCGACATGCTGGCAAGAGCACAACTGCGAGTTAGCTGCGAGGCGACGACGCAACTCTCACGCTCACGACCGACAAGCCGCTGCTGCCCGCCGTCTCTGAATGAACCGTCGCATGGCTCTTCGGCTCTCCAGCGCGCTGCCAGGCTCAAAATCGATACTCCTAGCGCGCCCTACAGCCCTCCCTCGTCTTCTAATTAACAGTGAACGCTACGAAGCTATGTGTCCCAGCTCGCAGCCGCCGGCGCGTTAATGCTATTAGATGTTTTTGTGATGAATCGTTGGCAGAGTTTGGCAATTTTGGTACGCGCACGTACCGTCACTCGCGGGCGAACACTCGCGAGAATCGCACCGTCAACACAACCCGCGCGACGATCACAGCTGACGTCGTCTCTCCGCACGCGCTGACAGGGGCTACTGCGCAGCGGTACGCTCCACACCAAGAGCAAAGTGAACATCACCTTTGATAAGAATCCGCAAAACGACGGCATTCCGCTATATCTTTTAATATTTAGCCAATAGTCGAACACGCAATGTTCATTCATACAGTTGCAGAACTAGACTCTAAATCAATCACATATGATAGCTATTTGCATTGTGAGCCAAAACTAACGTATCGAATAGTACAGAGTAAGCAACGGCTAAGAGAAAGATGGAGAACAATGATGGAATCACAAGACGATGCGAATGATCAAATGCTGTCGTCGAACAGCGAAGGACGCTATCTAGCGGGGCTCAATGGAACAGAATCGGAACGTCATCGTTGCCGGCGTCCAATATACTCTTCATAGGTAATGCGCCGTCGCCTCGCTCCACCACTTGAGCCTCCTTTTCTTTCCGTTCCGCCTTCTTCTTGGCCTGGATTTTCTTCATCCTGAAAGATG
Organism: Plectus sambesii; assembly: GCA_002796945.1. Taxonomy (NCBI): domain Eukaryota; kingdom Metazoa; phylum Nematoda; class Chromadorea; order Plectida; family Plectidae; genus Plectus; species Plectus sambesii. Next base: position 23,229 of record NIUQ01000131.1, on the reverse strand, counting down.
TTGATCAAAGCTGTTCTCGATGGGAAACGAGGGATCGAATATGACCATTACCGGAAAAACTCCTCACGCTCCATCTCGTCCAGCTCGGTGACAATGTAGTTGATCGTGTTCTCGATGCGCGGAATGATCACTGACAAAGAAAACACAGCGTCATCTAGTGTTATTGCGAATAGAACACAGTCCAACTGACCGTGCTCGATGGCGTTCACACGTCGGTTGGTCACTTTGATCGCTTCGTCGAGCGTGATGAAGCACGTCTGCAGCGTCGCCAACTCGACCAGCAGTTCGACCGCCTTATTGTAGTTTTTCTTCAGTTTAGCAATGTTCGAACCGCCCTTGCCCAGACCGGTCAAGTCGTACGCTGAAAGCGACATTCTCAGTTGAGACAAAGAAGGCTCTACGAGCTTCGCTAACCATCCGGTCCGTCTTGATAGGCATCGAAGACGGGTAGTCGCACACCTGGAAAGAAATGGGTGTTGTTGGCGCAAAGGAAAGGGGGTAGAGATGGACTGACCGACGACGTTTTCCCTCTTCATGCGAACCTTCACCTGAGCTCGTGCGACGTTCTGAACAACTGTGTGGCCAAAGTCGCCGGCCGTGAACTTGGCCTCCGCCAACGAAAACGCCGCCTCCTTCATCACCTCTCCCATCAGCACCTTGTTCTGCAATCGCAACAATCAATTTGCCTTTCTCATCAAGTCAGCTGACGTTTACTTTCAAGCACCACGCAATCAATATCAACTAAAAAATAGACGAATTCACAAACCTCGACGATCTTGCGAAGAATCTCGCGAAATCGGAAGTTAAGCGCATCAGCCTTCTTTTTCAAGAGACTGTGACCTTTCTGAGCGCCCTTCAGGCGAGTTTTCATGAGCGTCTGCGCCCTGAAAATTGTTCTAATCACAGTTTCACCTTTGCAAGCAATGCAATGACAAAATGTCTTAGGCTACTTTGCGAAGACACAAGCAAGTGTAAGAAAATACATAATAAACTCACATTCGAGACGGAAAGACGGCGATACGATCCTTGCCGCCTCCCGACATTTTTGATCAGAGTGAAAGTCCCGCTGCTTCAACTAAATGAACACTACAGATATTAGTAATAATGTGTGGCGCAAATGATTTTTGGCCGCAGAATACTGCTGCGGCGGCCGCGCGCTTTAACACCAAAACGGCAGCACGTAACTTGGTCTCGCGCGTCACACCTACGAGCCACCGAGTGATACCGGTCGCAGTGGCCGAAGTCGAAGTTGGCATGCACGTGAGAATGTTCTCTGGTCGCCCATTGAAAGTATACCATTTGTCCCTTTTACTGCACATTCAAAGTTGAATTTTTCACCCTGAAACGCCCTGCAATGTCGCACAGAATTTTGCGGGGATGATTGTACACAACACTAAAACAGATTGAATTTAGCGCGCAAGTTGAATAGCTTTGTTTGTCAGTGTGTATGTGGATAGTTGTTGTTGTTGTTCGTAAAGAGGCTCGATTTCTTTGCTTTTCCAGATACCCTACGTCGCTTGAAATAGCTAATCGACCATGGTTCAGTTGAAGGATGACAGAAACTTGCCATGGGTGGAAAAATATCGACCGTCAACACTAGACGAACTAATCTCGCACAAAGACATTGTCACCACCAGTACGCTGCACGCTTATTGGCTGTTTCTGAATGAAGGTTGAGTATTTTTTCAGTTAACAAGTTCATCGACGAGCAGAAACTGCCGCATTTGCTGCTGTACGGGCCACCTGGCACGGGCAAGACGACGACGATTTTAGCCGCCGCTCGGCGCATGTACGACCCGAAGCACTTTCATTCCATGGTGCTTGAGGTAGGTACAATTGATTCTCTCACATCATGTCTTTGACTGTGAACGGCCGATGCTTCAGTTGAATGCTTCGGACGATCGCGGTATCGGCGTTGTGCGCGAGCAGATCATCAACTTTGCTCAGACAAAGACGCTCTTTGCCACGAAGAAGCAGTTCAAGTTGATCATTCTCGACGAAGCCGACGCTATGACTCGAGACGCCCAGAATGCTCTCAGACGGGGTACGTCGTTGAGAATCGGCGAGCGAAATATTCAGCTTTAATCTCTTTTCTATTTATATTTAAAATTATAAGATACTTATTTTCTATAATTTGGTAGCATAATACACCATTTTCACTTTAAATAGAATATTTGACTCAGAGAATGTCCCCTTTAATTTTGAATGTGTCATTATCAAACTAAAAAAGGTATATATGAACCAATTTTCAGTGATTGAGAAATTCACGGAAAACGTGCGCTTCTGTTTGATCGGCAACTACCTCTCCAAGATCATCCCTGCAATTCAGTCGCGATGCACACGCTTCCGGTTCGCGCCACTTATTCGCGAGCAAATGCTGCCAAGATTGCGCTATGTTGTGGAGCAGGAAAAGTGTGTTTCCTAAAAGTACGCCATGTGATTTCATTACGCCATGCGATTTCAGGGTGAATATCACGGAAGACGGTGAGCAGGCGCTGTTGACTCTGTCGCAAGGAGACATGCGTCGCGTTCTCAACGTTCTGCAGGTTCGTTGCTCACGATTAATCTCTCACTTCCTCCCAACCGCCAACGCTTCAGAGCGCCGCAATGGCATACGACGTCGTCAACGAAGTGAACGTCTACTCGTGCGTTGGCCATCCTCTCAAGCAGGACATTCAGAACATTGTCAACTGGCTCCTCAACGACACTTTCCAGTCGGCGTTCCAACGTGCGTAACAACTTATTTTGGGTCATTCTCAGATAGTCAAGTAGGCTCTGTCTTTAGGCATTGAAAGGCTGAAGGTGGAGAACGGACTCGCGCTGCAAGACATTCTGACCGAAGTGCATCACTACGTACATCGATGTAATCCGCCTTTAATCTTTAATTGCTCTCTTCGAGTAGGTGACTGTGGATGTTTTTCAGTGGATGTTTCAACTGCCGTTCACGTGCTGTTAATCGACAGAATGGCCGACATCGAGTACCGACTGGCCAGCGGCGCCAGCGAGAAAATGCAATTGGGCGCTTTGGTGGCCGTTTTTGTCAAAGCGCGCGCATTAATCACCGCCGACGCGGAACCAATGGACCAATGATTTTACGATCTCCAACTTTTTTGCTCTCCTCCTCTGCACTTGTGTCTTGTAACCAATCGTGTTCTACTTTGCATAAAGATATCTGCAATAGCTTCTTCGTCGTTTAAATCAATGTTTCGTTTTCAACCTTACGTGGACGCACGAGTACGTCCTTATTTATCATCAGTGCATCTTATCAAATATCTCTCTCTGTGATTGCAATCTCTGCGATTTAGACGTCGACCAAAGAATTTTGCGGAGATAGTGGAGAATGCAAAATCAGGTATTTTTTAATAATGCTGCATTTCTCCGAATGCAGTCGTTTTAGAATCCATCGCGTTCTAACCCGGCTCCGAATGTGTTCATACAACAGACTCCGCTGCCGCAAGCGTCGCAACCAGGCTATTATCAACAACAATACGGCCAGCCAAATCGTGGGTGTTTAATGTTAGAAATTTTGTAAATTTGAGCATTTATTACAGCGACGAATGCGTACATGGGCCAGCCAACTGGTACAGGGCCGATGGCGAGCGGAATGGGCGGTGGAAGTCAGATAATGCCTGGCCGATCCGTGGCGGCTTCTTCGACGAGCAGTTACGCCATGTCACCAGCGAACTATCAGCTGCAGAGTCCGAGCGTCGTCAACCCTCTTGGGTCGCCGCCGATGTACTCGGGCGGCGGGCCCACATCCGTCCCACCCATCGGCGGTATGGCTTCTTTTGCCCCTACGGCTACTCTTTGACCACAGGTCATTCGTTGCTTTGCAGGACCGGCGTCGGTTGGTCCTGCTTCGGTCGGCCCGGCGCCCGGCTCGGTTCCTCCGCCCCCTATGAAGGCCGAGTCGCTGCAGCAGCCGGTCACTCCGGCCAGAAGCGACGCCGTCGATTCGGCGGCGTTTCAGTCGAGCCAATCGCGCGAACAGCCTCTGCAGCAGCAACAGCAGCGAGTGGCGGAACCGCCGCGTCCGACGGTGTCCACGGTCAGCCAGCCGTACTCGCAGGAGGTGCTCGACCGCCTCGACGCCATGTCGCCGATGGGACTGGCGATGACGGCGCGCGAATTGGTGCAGGAAGTGATCAACCGGTCGTACGGTGTGACGACCGCGCTGATGAAGATGAGCGCCGACAAGCAGCACCGCGGCGGTGTTCAACAACAAAATGATCCCGATGAGTTGCTGACGTATTGCGACCAGCTGATGCGACGCATCACCGAAGTGCGCATTCGTCTCGACCGTCTCGAGCAGAAAGAAATGCTCGCGCCGCTCACCGAAGACGACTACTTGCTTATGGTCGCCCATGGAGCCGACCAGAGCGACAAGCCTCAAACCGATTCTGAAACTTTTGCCCTGTTGAAGGAGAACCATCGCAAAGCCATGATTCAGTATGAGCAGAACCGAGAACGTCTCTTGAAACTGTCGTCCGGACTGAAGTCTATCGAGTGGGAAGCCGCCGTTTCCACTCCGATACTGTCTCGCAAAAGCGATAGAACCAATTGATAAATGTCTTTGTGCATCATTTTGCTTACTGTAGTTATAAATATGCCACCAATCATTGTTCTCGGCCACTCAATTGGCGTGTGTGTCAGATATCACCGCGGTACCTACTAATATGGTTTCGATTAGTGTCACGTTGAACTTTGGATGATGTGATTTTATTGCATTAGATGGCGCTACGTGGCGCTATGTTACGTCGATGGTCGACGATTATGGTTGGCCGCCAATTCGCGTCGTCGCAGTCAAACGGCCAGCGGACGTTCGCCGGTCTGAAATGGGCGCCGTTGCCGGTCGGCGCTGGTCTGGCCTATATTTGTTACCAGCAATATCATCACATTCGCGACAGGGATAAAACACGTGAAGACATGGAAAACCCTTGGCCGAAGTGGAGAGTGAGAATTGTTGGGAACTTTTTCGTGCAATCGCAAAAGTATCACTGTTAGATCGATTTGTACACTGCACTTCCGCTGAACACTGTTTCGCGAGCATTCGGCTGGGTGGCGGACTGCGAAATACCGCGATGGCTGCGGAAACCACTCTTCGGGTTATACTCTCGCAAGTATAATTGCAACATAGATGAGGCGGTGGAGCCCGACTTGAGCAAGTACCGCTCTCTCATGCACTTCTTTGGACGATCGGTCAAGCCGCACCTGCGACCAATCAGCGAGTCGTGTCTGGTATAAGGGACAATGAGTGAATGGGTGTGGGTGGAAGAAGCCAGTTTCAATTACAGGTATCCCCGGCCGACGGCGTCGTCTTGCAGTATGGTCGCGTACTGGAGGGTCGAGTGCGACACGTGAAGGGACACGACTACGACGTGTACGAATTTCTCGGCCCATTCAACACAGATAATAAGGTCGTCTCAATTTTTTCCGTCGGCACCTCTTGTAACACTTTATTCTTTGCAGAAGGACACATCGCTGTACGCTATGGTTATTTATTTGGGGCCCGGCGACTATCACGGCTTTCATTCGCCGACCAATTGGACTGTACATCTGCGCAGATACTTCCCTGGTAGATAGAATTGAGGCAAAGTGGTTCGAGTGGCACGATGAGTTTTAGGGCTGCTCATCAGTGTACAGCATGCGGTGCTGCGCGGCGTCCCCCGACTGCTGTGCATCAACGAAAGAGTCGTGTTGAACGGCGAATGGAAGCACGGCTTTTTCTCATATACCGCCGTCGCTGCGACTAATGTCGGCAACATTTCCATTTTGGCCGTACGCTTAGCCATTAAACCACTCCTTTTCATCGACCCGACTGTCCGTCTTTTTTTAGGATCCAGAGTTGCGCACAAACCTCCCTCCGGACAAGGAGATGTCCGAGAAAGCGTTGACAGAAAAATTTGTTCCCGGAGAGAAGATTGGCGACTTCAGGTTGGGCTCGACGATCGTGCTCGTCTTCGAAGCGCCCGACAACTTTAACTTCACCGTCAAAGCGGGTGATCATATGCGATACGGCGAAACCATTGGGATGACTGTGTAATATCCCCCCATCACGTGATACTGATTGATTGTCATTGATGAAATGTTGCTCATTTTATTATTTCTCTGAAATACATTGGACCGATCGCTAGCTTTTCCACTAGGTGTACAGTCAACAGAAACGAGATAGAGAAAGAGAGAAAAGAGACAGAATGCCTGTCCGTGGTCGAATTCGTTCGCGTCAATATCGCACGTAAAGCATGATCACTGTTTTTTGCAGACTCCATTGCTGAGCACGAATCCAGGGCAGCAGGGCTTCTCGCACGGTTCGTATACAGTTCGTTCACTGAAGGTATTATTCGTCGGCAATGCATAGGCCAAATGAAGCCGAAAAGATCGCTTACACTTTGCATCTGACTCCTCGAATAAGCCCGAGGAATCCTCCGCACGCCGACGTTTCGTATCGTTGCTTTGGGCACAGTTCGCACGGGTTTTCGTTGCACGGCTGCGATTCTGTCGTGCTGCCGCTAAACGCATTATTTTGCCGCGATCATCCAACCGCTCTCTACTTACAGACAGACAAATCCTTCCTGGCATTGCCTTGTTCTCGTTCTCACTCCGCATGCGCCGCATGATCCTGAACATATCGACCATGAACCTGAAACAGGACAGATGCGATTAATAGCGCGCTGGCCAATTGAATTCACCAAATGACGGCTTACCCCACGCTCCCCACGTTCCTGACGACTGTACAGCCCGCGCTCGAACTTGGAAACCGCGTCCGCCGCGGTAAAACGAACGGAACAGCAAGAGCATGTCCTCGGTGGACGAAAAGACTGTCGATGTTGGTGTCCCGTAACAGCAGTACCTGCAGATTAGCACCGTTATGACATTCGAATTATACTTTCTCTCACAGCGATAAACACTCTCACCTCATGCCCGTGTTAGCGAAGTCGGTCGAGTTGCGAATCTCCACGTAGTCCATGCAGAGCGAATGTCGCGCTTTACAGTACATTTCGAACTGTCCGTAGAATTGCAACTCGACGTGTTGACTCTGTGGCGCCACCAACAGCCAGCTGCACTCCTGGCCCTCTTTGAATTCGTTCGGATAGCCGGGCGACTTGATCGTCGTCCAGCCGGCACCGACCGTCAAACGACCGCCGCATTCGGCGCCGTAGCCCGGCATGACGCTGTCGCATAATTGACCGGTGAAGCCGTCCGGACACCGACATCGGTCGCAGCGACGCGGATCAGTGTAGCCGCCGCGTTGGCACGGCAGCTGAGTAGGGCACGAGCTGGAGCAGTAGATTGTGTTCATCAAGCGGATGTCTGAAAAATGCCCACCTTCACATGATGACTTTATGCATTTAAGGCATTTAATTGAGCTACCGTTGAACGACAATTGATCGCGCTGCCCTATCGTCTTCTGATAGTCGGCAATGTTGGTGTTGATTGTGAATAGGTCGTCGAAACGAGCGAACGCCTTGCTTCGGTAGTGCATGATGCTGCCGTAGTCGTAAGCTATGCCGGCGTTGTCGACATCGGCCGGCTGTTCCTTAAGGAACTGGCCCTTCGAGTCGCGATCAATGTTCTCCCACTTGACATCGACGTACTGATCGCGGTCCGGTCTCGATTGTTCGTGCCAAAAGCCTAAGGCATGCGCCACTTCATGAGCGATAACGCCGAGCTGAAAAAATGCGATAAAATTCGAAGCGTGTCAAAATAGCAGTTTGAGACGAACCCGCATGCATTCGGGCGCGAGGGAGACGAACTGGGGTTCGCCGAGGGGGTGTCGGCCGACGTTTGATGCGCATCCATCCACATCAGTGAACACGATGCGATTACCGCTGGGCTCGTTGTCGTTGCGCACAAAGTTCAAACAAGTGATATTGTGCCAGTGTTCGAGCGCCAGTTCCACTATTCGCTGTTCTCTGGTCGCTGAAATCAGCTGAGTGTGAGAGGGTGCATTGGTTTGACCGGTAGTTGGAGGGACGTACTGTGCGAACCGTCGAAACTGTACTCGATGGGGCGACGGACGTCCCATCGCCGAGGCGCGGGGCCGATGAACTTGCGCTTCTGTCTGCGGTCGGTTTCGTGCAGCGTGTGCTCGTACATGGCCTTCGCCTGGCCTTCGAACAGCACGATATCGCCTGAACGAATAGCGGTTGGGAGCCGATTGCGGGCGACGATCTTAACCGACCTTCGAAGTGGACGCCTTTCTCTTCGGGACTGTGCTTTGGCGGCGATGGGTCGTCGACGAATCGACCGGGGGCGATGCGCGCCTTGTCGGCGATTCGCGACGGCGGTTTGCTCCTGTCTATCGGCACCTGATCGTCGAGAAGTCGCGAATGATCGCGGGACGTCTGAAAAAGGACCGGTGTAATTGACTGGGTTTTGTTTGCGGCAATCGAGCGGCGGGCGGAGTTGTGGACGGAATTTCGCGGTTGAACAGCTCTCGGCGGCCCCACCGAACAGGTTGGTGTGGCGCAATTGCACGCCAACACGTGTGTACATTACAATCGCCCCGCCGGGTTCACGGCTGTCCTTCCTCCAACGGCCCCTCTCTGCTTAGCAAGAGCACTTCCGCCCGCGCCATAGCATGACAGAACAGCCGACTGCTCATACAATCTTCACGAGTTTCTCATGTGTGTGCGTGCGACATCGACCCGAACCGGTCGACGACGCGCATCCTCAACGCCGGCAATTTTTATCCCATCGCTTATGCACGCCGCCGCCGCCTTCCGCATCCTCGGCGTCGCCACGAGGGCAAAGAACACACCGCCCCAAAGAGGCGAAAGAAATGACCAATCGAAGCATGTCGCCGTTCCGGCCAGCGTCAGTGGGACACAGTGACGGACACCCGATATTCGTTCATCCATCGGATTTGCCGGCGGTGTTTCGTCAGACCGACCGGACACGCGCGAGAGAGACGAGGCGGTCAAGCGGCTCAAAATCCCATGATCGGCGAGGGAGGTACACGCGGCCCGCTCGTCCTTTGCTAGTGGTGGACGGGTGACGCGGTCTCCGCAATTGTTGACCTGGAAAGTTGGCACGTGTCGGACACACTGCCGACCGCGACCGCATTTTTCCCCCACTGCCATCGACACTGTCCCCGGTCTAACAACGCGACAAAGCACACACAACAATCGTCTCTCACCACAACGCCATCGTCTCCAGAAGTGGAAAAGCGCTCCGACGCCAGCTGCTGCATCTTTTGCAAATAATCGGCGACGTGAGCCTTCTCGAACGGAGACTGTCCAAAGGTCATCGCTTTATAATACAGCGGCCACTTAATGTGCCTCCTATCCTCCGGCGCAACTGTCTCTTTGTCATCAATAGCCGCCTCGTGCATATGGAAGCTTCCCGCTCGCTCGGCGGCAATGACCTAAAATAGCACTTTAGTCTCGTCGGCGGCTCCGAGTAGAACAGACAAAAGTATTACGCCGCTTGCCCAGCATAAGTGAAGAAGTATTGTACAGGTTGTACTAATGCTAGAATACATTTCAATTGGCAGATCAGTCGTTCAGCTGGAATGTAGAATTGACGGAATAATTGACACAGTCGAGGAAGAAGCGGTTTGAATAGTGAGGATGAATGAACCCGGCCGAAGCATCCAAGCAACGCCGTATTCGCGTCGGAGGAAATGGAGAGAAGGCCGCGGCGCCGCGAAGAAGCGCAGCCGACTGCCGATCGCCGATTCGACTGAGGATGGCGGAACGCACAAACTCGTTCCCCCACTATAAGAGTGGCGAATGAAGATTCCGTTTGCGTAAAGTGGTCCGCCCACCAATGGCAATGGCACAGAGAGAATGAGACGTCGTCGAGAGAAACTGGCAGACAGTCAAGGGCTTGCTGCCGGCCGCCGATTGTCAAATACAAGCGAACACGAGTGCCAAGACTTGGCTGAGACAGCCCGTGGTCGGCTCCGGCGGCCGGCGATGGTCGCGGACTGCGGCGGCAAGCGCGGTCGGCAGGGGATCGCCGTGGATTCGGCGCTCGGCGAGACCGTCGCGTCAGGCCGTAGACTGGCACACCAACCGGTTTGTGCGCACTCAAAGAACTGCCGACACCCTTTTACGACATCTCAGCTGACCGCTGTCCACACTTGCCGCCCGTGCAGGCGGCTCGATCACCGCCATCTCCGCTATCAGTTCCGTCAATCATCCAATTAACCTGACGCATGCGTCACCCACCCGACCAATCAGCAGCCCGCTTCGCTATGACGTCGGTATGTCGGTTCGGTCCTTTGTGATGCAAACATTCGTCGATTTATTGAATCTCTAAGAGTCTTTTGCGTAGTTGCAAACAGTGCTCGGTGCGAAACAAGATTCTAAATGCGCCACAACAACAGTATTCCCTTTTAGACTGCTGCATTTCGACTGATATATATTTATAGATATATACAATTTTTGACCTGCATGTACGTTGTATATACAAAGTTGAAAGCAACGTCGATGCCCGTGCCATAAAACGAAGTAATCACACGCAGTATCTGCATAGAGTGAATATTGCTCGAAGCGGACTAGGCCTTGAGTTTAATCTGCTGTTGCATCTCTTGATAGATCTCATCCCAGACGACGTCCGCGACGAATACTCCAGGCGCCGGCTCGATAATCTTGACGGTTTGATTGCCGTACAACCGAACTTCCATTTCAATCAGTTGCTTGAAGAAGCCAACATTGGGACAGATAATGTTTCTTCTCTTCTGAACGAGCTTATAGGCGTCGATCAACGGCAAATTGTAATGTGTGAGAAAGTAGGCGATGACAAAAGTCGCCGATCGCGAAATTCCCAAGCCGCAGTAGATTAGCACGCGACCGTTGGCTTGTCGGTGTCGAGCGATCGTCTTGAACACTTTCTCGAAGTAGGGACTGAGACTGACGCTCTCTTCGTCGTCGACAGGAACCGTAATATACTCAATGTGGTCGGGGAACTGATGCTTGACGCCTTTAATGCAGTTGACGGCGCAAGTGATGCCCAACGTCTGTAGACGACTGGAGGAGAGCGCGGGACAACCCGAAAGGTAGAGATATTCGTTGATCTTTGAGATCTGACGTTTCTCATTCTCAATCACGACCGACGACGTCATGGGGAGACGACGAGAAGTAGGAGGAGGCAGTAGAAAGTAGTAGAAAGAGCGGCAGAACGCACAAAACGGGCCGCGAGCGTGCGTTTCGTTTCGGAGCCGCCTCGTGAAGCACACAACAAGACGGATGATGCTGTCACCGACGGACTGACGGACTGAGGCAGCCGAGGATAGGACGCGCGTATGTAGCTGCTGCTGCGACGACGACGACGTTACAACGGAGGACCGGGGCGGCAGGAAACGCCTGGTCTGCTTGGACGTCAACTCGGTTGGCTGCCCGCGAGCGAGCGACTCGTCGACACGCGCCGGAAAGCCGCTAAAGAGCAGCGTCGTCGGGAGTCTCGCCGACGATTGACGCGATTAATAATCGGCCGGACCCGGAGGAGCGCGATTTCTGCGGAATCGGAGCCCGGCCACAATGGACTCGATGGGCGGTAATTTTCTCGGCGGTCCTGCGCGCCTCTCCCGGGACGAACACGGCTTATATGGATGCTGCTCCTGCCCAATAACGGCCCATTCGTCCCTCCCCGTCCGGCGCAGATTACCGCCGCCTGGCGTCTTCGGGGTCTGGCGGGGGCGGTCGCTTATTGTGTTTTGTCCAAAACAGAGCCGCGCGCCGCAACAAATTGCCTCCAGCGTCTTTCGTCGCCGCATCAATTGTCCGTCTAGTGTGAGCAGTAGGAAGCGTCGGCCGGCGTAAGCTCGATTTGCTCGTGGTCGCAGGCGGACCGACCAATTCATGCCATGGATCACGTTAACGTCACCGTCAATAGTGAAAAGTCGCCTTGTAACGAGCTATTCTCCGAATTGCTCGGATACCGAGCGGCGCAACTTCCTTCGCTACCGCCAACACTTAACCGCAACACACACCACATGTTCTGACTCGCCGCCGCCGACATGGGCTCGCTCAAAGCCGCTTTATTCGTTCTTTCTGTGCACATTTTGATGCTTGCCGATGCGGAAAAGCTCGACTGCTATGCGTGCGAATTCTCCTACTGGTACATTGACTATAAACCGGACAGCTGGTGCGCCGACAAAAACCTGACGGACAGCAGTCGGACCGGCAACATTCGACCATGCGCCGACGAAGAGTGGTGCTTTGTGAGCGCGCCTTTCAAAGATATCTCGATAGAAGAGTCTATTGCAGACGGAAGTAAGAATGGTCAACGACGCGTTCACTTCAGTGCTGAGAGGATGCTCGACAAAGGACGACTGCAACGTGCCAATGTGCGAATCGCAAGGATTCGGAACTGATATCATCACGTGCCGGAACTGCTGCAATTCCAACAAGTGCAACAGCAATACAAGCGTGACTTACTACAAGGCGTTGATGGCGACGCGCTTCACGAGCTGGCTCGTTCCCGCAGAACGCGAAGAAATCTTCAACAACGAATCGAATATCCACCTCTTTCAGTAATATTATTACTCGCAAAAAATGACACACGATGATGAGTACAACCGAACGACGACGACTAGACGTCTACTGAAGCACAGAGAGTGAGAAGTATCACAGCGCTGACTAAGAGCGGCGAAAAAATTCTTTGCGAGCTGCCGCCGACAGCCGTTCGGGTGTGAAACGAATGGTGCTCTGCGGGTAGGTCGCAGTCGAGTTGTATCAGACGACACAGCTGCGGATAGATTTGTGTGGCGCGTATCCACTTATCTCTCTGTCCTTTTGGAAAATCTGAAATTGACGTCATGCCTCTTGTCGACGACGACGACGTGTCGATGGAACGGTGTGCTCACCTGGCCCTCGCGCCATGAATATGCCCTTCATGTCGCTGGCTCCATTGTCATAGCCGAACTCGCCCTTCCTAAAGTAGTCTTCCGTCAACTCGACGGGCATGCGAGGCAGTTGCTTCTGTCGATTGCGCTGAAATGAGTTGGGTGTGTGGGATAAGATCGAAAGTGAATGGGATCGAGTAGATATATGGCGGGACGCACGCTATAAATGGCGTAGCCTTGCTCGCAGAGAAGTAGAAGCTCGCCGGCGTCGGAGGCCTCTTTCAAGTGCCAACGTTCGGGAAAGTTGCGCCGCCAATGCAGCCGACAATGAGGAATGGTGTTGTCGTCGAGCGACTGATGCACCTGTTGCAGACGCTAATGACTACGCATCAATCAACCTCCTGCGACAAACCTTGTGCTCCATTCCCGGATGAGCATAGATCCACATATAGGCGCCGTTGCCAACGAGTTTGTCAACAAGCTCCATCTCCAGGAAGTCATCGATGAAGTAAACGTTATTTATCGGCACAGTTGCCATGCCGTTGCCGGAAATCACAATCAAATTTACGTCGTTCCATCGATTGTAAGCTGTCAATTCATTCTGAAACGCAGTGGTTGACAACAACAAGGAGTACCAATAGTAGAGTGATTCACTTGAAGCTCCTGAAGAAACGTCGAAATCCGCTCAATCTTTTCCGTCGTATGACCGGTATACGCGCCGTACTTCCGTCCAGAGGCGGCTATTGACGGATATCCGACCAGCACCAGGCGTTTTTTCAGCGAATTTATATCGTGCATTATATCGCTCGTTTTGTTGACAATCAATTCCACGTCCTCCCCGCCGTCGTAAGCTAAGCAATTTACCATTGATTCCTTTGCTTTCTTGCTCATTTGCTGCTGCAAAAACGATAGTTCCTTTCGTCGGTATCTCTGCGCTATCTTACATCCGGACATGGACGCCAATAATACATCGAAGTTGGCACATTTTTTCGTTTGGCCGTCATCCAAATGGGCTCGATTGGCTCTGAACGATTCAAATAAGCGAGGTTGTTGTCGTAGGAGTCGGCATTGTCGAACTCGAGCAATTTGTTGGCTGTGGCGCTCCAAAACATGTCACCAATCAAACCATGGCGGTTTGGGTAACGTCCTGTATATGAGAGTTTCGACAGCGATTAGCAGGCACCGTGAATTGTACGACACAAGTACCTGTAAATATGGACCAGTAGTTGGTCGCAGGCACGCTGGGAAACTCCGGGAGGACATAGTCGGCCTCGTAGCCGTTTTGTCGGACCTCCTCGAAGCCGGTCAGCCGCAAATTGGTCCGGTTGAGGAACCATTTGGCGAAGCCGTCTATGTAGACGACAACGTTAGTGTGGGCGTGGTGACTGTCGAGTGCAAGAAGGACGTTAACGTGGAGGGAGAAGAGGAGAATACTTCGCAGAAGCCGGCCTCCCATGTCAGTGTCACCAGCCGGCGACATCCATTAAGCGATCGACGAGACCGGGTCGACGAACAGATGCGCTCGAGTGCATCTAGACAAACAACGCGTCGTTGCACCAGCGAGTCCGTTGCGCAACGCCGTCCAACAGTCGGCCGTCGCCGCAGCGGTTTTCGTGGCGCCGCCGATCGGGTATCGTCCGAGAGAGAGAGGGGAGGGCGCTGCAGCTGACGGACGACCGCCTTAGCGCCTCGGCCGCTGTTTACCAATCATTTACTCGCGGTCGGTGGCGATGTGCGACAAATCGCTGGTCGACCTCGTCGACCACTCGAACGCGTCCGTCAGAGCGCCAGTCGAGGCCAAATCGCATCTCGACGGCGCTTCCGACCTTACGACGGCCCGATTGATCCCATCAGCGCATTAGCTGACAAAGGTGGCGATTGGCCGTTGCCGCCGCTTCTCGTCTCGCGGGGCCCCGCAAATGCGTTAATATGTACTCTAGCCCGTCTGCGACCGCCCTCAGTGTCGCCCCAAGCTCCTATTTACGATCGCTGGTCTTCGGCGCTATTTCCGTGCCGCCTAAATAAGCACCGCACCGGTCGTTCGCTAATTAGCCGTGCATCGATCGCCGCCACCGGTGATTGAATCAACAAGTTTATTCGCTTTCGTTAAGCAAACAGCCGGCCCGCTCGGCCAAAAGCGTCGCGCCACGGATTATCTCCCGCCACCCACTTATAGTACGTGCGATGTATGGGAATTATGCAATTATGCAGAAATCGCATGAAGGACGAGAGATGACGCTCGGCTTTCCATGTGAACGCCGCAATCGGCTCTCAAATTCTAACATCCAACAAGTGGTCAACAAAGCAACTGTTCTCCTACAGAAACCATTGGTCCCTTTGAAAGATTACGATATTTATATGAAAGAGCCAAAGGTTTCCTTCAGAAAGTGTTCACTAGTTCCTCTTTACTTACTCAAAGTGTTTGCTAGAAGAGGAAGGAAATTGCAACAACTAGGGTGGGTGCAAGTTGCTCAAAGTCTCAACATCAAGAGTTGGCACAGCTCCATGCTGCAGAAAATAACGCTCCGATAGCAAAAGTTGCCGCAACTGCGTGCTGCAGATATGAAAACTAGCAGTTGCGGCGATTCTTGAAAGTAACGCTACCGACGCCAAGACTTTGTTATCAAGAGTTGCTGCAACTGTATGCACGCTATATAAAGATTTGATCAAGTTAGATCCGCCTCAGTTGCTGAAATTTGATTCTCTTTCTTGCAAATACTTTGCATAAGTAGAAGATAGGAAGTAGGCAATACCATCTAAAAGGAAACACTTTTAAATACAAATAGACAGCTTTTCGTGAAACACTGCCTTCGCAACCTTGGCCGTAAGAGACTGTTTCCCAGGACGAAGGCGTGTAGTACATTACTGTGCTGACCTAGAAGTCACGTGACCATTGCGCGTTCACCCACGTGTACTGGCGCGCGATGCGATGCGATGACACAACAAACTGCGTCATGAACCAACGCAGTCCACAGTCCACGGTCACGGCCGAAGTAGTTCGACGCCGATGGAGGGAAGGAGATTCTGTGCCAGTTCCTTACTTGTCGGAAGCGTTGGAACTGATGACGCGTCCTTGCGGCGTGGAATGAATGGCGTGAGCAGATATGGTCGTGGTCGCTATGATGGCGTGACTAAGATACTCGTCTGGTTTATTAGAGAGAGAGCATCTTTTTGACATGTGAAACGCGCGTGAACAGTCGAAACAAGGATTCCTTGGTCGATTGAGAGATGCGACGGAAGAAAGTGAAACCACCTGGTCGGCGTATCGTTCGATGCGGCGATCAGCAGGTTCGCTATTACGGGTGGACTTCCGCCGGGCAGGTCCAACTAGGGGCTTATCAGTTCTCCCCTCTCTTCTCCACCTTATTAAGCCGGCGGCGCCGCGCAATTGAGCACTCCTTTCGCTTTCAGTGCATCGTATTCTTTGCTGATTTCAATCGTCTCGCAAGAAGTTGTGTATCGATTTTGCTCGAGTGTCTGAGTACGGACACGCGTTTCGGTTTGATTAGGCGCGACCGCCCGAACGTTCTTGTTGCTGCCAGTCGATGTGGGCCACTTTTCCGCTCGCTCGCTTCGGCGCGCTTCTCGGGTTCCCTCATCTGGGCTCGACTCCGGCGTCCTATTCACCCCCCTCCCTGTCGCCAACTTATCCGATACACGTTGCAGCTTTGTGGACGTTGCCTAGCTTGACCAGCTTGCGAACATGTCGGCCAAGGCTGTAAGCGAGTACTCGGGCAAAGAACTTCTCTACAAACACCTCACCCTCGACTCGGTTGTCAAGCCTTTCGCGGTGTCGATCGGCGAGAACGACGACTTTGATCAAATCGTTCAGAAAACGCCATGGCTCTCTTCTACCAACGTAAGCGCTTTTTATTGTTTTGCGCGCAAACTGATTGTTTGTTTGAAGAAGGCCGTAATCAAGCCCGACCAGTTGATCAAACGACGAGGTCAGCTGGGATTGGTTAAGCCGGGCTCGATCCAGGAGCTTAAGAAGTGGTTTAACGAGAAGAAGGGACAGAGCATTCAGGTAATCAGGGTCGACATTCTCGTCGCGCTTTGGCTCAGTTGACCCGCGCTATTTTAGATCGGCAAGACAACGGGTAGGCTGCGACAATTTCTCATCGAGCCGTTTGTCGAATATCAAAAGGAGCACGAACTCTATCTCGCAATCTACAGCCGTCGCAACGAAGACGTCATCCTCTTCTACCACGAGGGCGGCGTTGAAGTCGGCGATGTCGACTCAAAGGTGAGTATATTTCAAATTAAATACTGATAACGCTAGAGTGCGTGTGAGATTTAATAAAACCGCATTTTGCGTTGCGTTAATTATCAAGAATGCATCAAATGACGTGTTCTTGATGATTGAGAGAGCAGTTAATGACTCGTCACGTTTAACGTTAAATCTAATGAGCCTTTTAGTGCAATCAGATTGTGTTCATTTGCTAGAAGGCGCCGCTGATGCGTGTTTCAGTGCATACGATGCTATTTGTTTATAGGCTTCCAAGCTGTCGGTGCCGGTCGAATTGGATGACAATAAGATGAGTCCATCGGACGCCGGCCTGAAGAATCTTCTGCAGAAATTGAAGCCCGACGTGCTCCCGTATGCAACTATTGTCCGGCTTTGCTTCGTAACTCTCCCCTTACGAGTGTTTTTCAGTATCGTCATGGCATTTATCAAGCAGCTCTACGAGGTCTACAAGAACAACTACTTCACCTACTTGGAGATCAACCCATTGAGTAAGGATATGCGCTGAAGGGGCTTCGGTTTAGCCTGTGTTTATTTCAGTCGTCAAGGACGGCAAGGTCTACATTTTGGATTTGGCCGCCAAGGTGGACGAGACCGCCTACTTCCTTTGCTCGGAAAAGTGGAAGACCAGAGACGGCGCGCTGATCGACTTTCCCGCGCCATTCGGTCGCGACCTTTCGAAGGAGGTTGGCGCTTTTGTGAGGGGGAGCAATCTCTGTCAACTGCATTCCTCCTCCTTCAGGAGCAGTACATTGCTGATCTGGATGCAAAGACTGGCGCTTCACTCAAGCTGACGATTCTGAACCGCAAGGGACGCATCTGGACTATGGTGGCCGGCGGCGGCGCTTCAGTCATCTTCAGGTTGGTGCCTTAGTGATTCTTCGCCGTGGGAAGCGGCGGCTGGAAGCGGACAGCGCCTCGTTGGTGGGCGCTTGTTGCTAATCGCCGAATCGATCTGGTTGTCGGCGCCGCGATTCCAGCCGCGCGCTCGTCTGCATTTTTGATTTTCTTTGGCCGCTCGTCTGGCGCGGTCAGCTTTCATCAACGCATACATCGCGCTCCCGTGCAGACGCACCCTCTTCAGTTGCCATTCCTCAACGGCATCAACAGCATGCACGTGATTTCAGCGACACGGTGTGCGATTTGGGAGGGGCGAACGAGTTGGCCAACTACGGCGAGTACTCGGGAGATCCGAGCGAAACGCAGACGTATGAGTACGCGAGAACGATCTTGTCGATGATGACCGAGGGCGAGCCGCATCCGCAGGGCAAAGTGCTCGTCATCGGCGGCTCCATCGCCAACTTCACCAATGTTGCCAAGACTTTCAAGGTGATTACCTTTGCGTCGCGCCTTCTCCCTCCACGCCACATAATGTTGCAGGGTATCGTGCGAGCGTTGGAAGAGTTCCGCCTGAAGCTGCAGGAGCACAAAGTAGTCGTCTATGTGCGTCGCGGTGGACCGAATTACCAGGAAGGTTTGCGTACGATGAAGGAAGTCGGTACGGTTTGAGTAGTTGGGCGTGCGTTCGAAGGCGACTGGCTGTTTTTTAAGGATTGTCGCTGGGTGTGCCGGTGCACGTGTACGGCCCGGAGACGCACATGACGGCGGTCGTGGGCTCGGCGCTCGGACGCACCGAACTGCCGCCGACGCCGAGCGCCCCCCAGACCACTGGACAGTTCTTGCTTCCCGGAACGGTAGGTTCACTGTTTCCACTTCGATCTAGTCTTAACTCGACTGAATGATACAATAACTCGGTACAGGGATGGCAGCGGGGCGGGGTCTCTAGCGCCGATGAACCTCAATCGCCTAGCGCAAAACGCCCTCGTCTTACTCTCGAGCACACAACGGTGAACGCGCACGGGATGTGGTGGCTATTTGGTGAAGTTCCCTGTCCTAGTCCACTTGCATGCAGCGTTCTTTGTGGGATTAGATCTTTCACCAGTCTCGTTCTTACACCTGGTTGATCTGTGCTACTAATACCGCTTAGTGCCGTTATTCTTACTTCAGAGCCAATCGCGTGGTCTGTCGGTAAGTAATGTGTGCATTTTTGCATGAGCTGTCGTTTGTTGCACTGTCGTCACTTTAATGGCTTGTTCACGTTCGCGATCTCTTCACTGTCGCACTTCCTCGGATGTTTATTCTTTGCCGTGGAGATTTGTGAACTGTTTTCGGCAAATCGACGACCGATTGTGTGCTAAGGTGACTAATTGCAGCCGAGTGGAACGACAACGCCGGCAGATTTGTCGCCGGCGCCGTCGCGCAAAACTACCCAATCGAACGGGGCGGCGTCGTTATCGCACATGGGCGGTCTGTTCGAGAAGGACACCAAGGCGATCGTGTGGGGACAGCAGCAGAAGGCCGTTCAGGGTATGCTCGACTTCGACTTTGTCTGCGGCCGTGTCAAGCCGTCGGTCGTCGCCTCCACCTATCCCTTCACGGGCGATCACAAGCAGAAGTTCTATTTCGGTCACAAAGAGGTTCTGATCCCCGCCTACAAGAGCATCAAGGACGCTTTCGAGAAGCATCCCGATGCGACCGTCCTCGTCACGTTCGCCTCGCTGCGATCCGTCTTCGAGACCGTGCTCGAGGTGATGCACTTCCCTCAGGTGCGCGTCATCGCCATCATCGCCGAAGGTGTGCCCGAGAATCTCACGCGGAAACTCATCAAGGTGCGCTTCCGTCTTTTCGGCGTTGATCACTCGTCTCTTATTCCATTTATGCGCAGGTTGCCGACGATAAGAAAGTGACGATCATCGGCCCCGCCACTGTCGGCGGCATCAAACCGGGCTGCTTCAAGATCGGCAATACCGGCGGTATGATGGACAACATTCTCGCGTCGAAGCTCTATCGTCCTGGCAGGTACGATCGCCAATCAGTAGCACCGATTGCGCGCGATCAATTTGATCGGCGCTTTCGTTAGTAAAGATCGCCGTTGTTCCACTCTCGGCCTATGAATGTGTCAATTTTCAGCGTTGGCTACGTGTCGCGTTCGGGTGGTATGTCGAACGAGCTGAACAACATTATTTCTCTGAACACGGACGGCGTGTTCGAGGGAGTGGCTATCGGCGGCGACCGTTACCCCGGCTCCACCTACATGGATCATCTGCTGCGCTACGAAGCCGACGACCGCGTGAAGATGATGGTTCTTCTGGGCGAAGTCGGCGGCGAGGAGGAGTACAAGATTGTTCGCGCTCTCCAGGAGAAGAAACTCACTAAGCCGCTGGTCGCCTGGTGCATCGGCACTTGCGCCGATCATATTACCTCCGAAGTATGTGACCTTCTCATGGGTTCTTACGCACCGCTCCACACTCTCCCTTTTCAGGTTCAATTCGGCCACGCCGGCGCTTCGGCCAACGCGACCAGCGAAACCGCGGCCGCCAAGAACTCCGCTCTTAAGGCGGCCGGCGCCCGCGTGCCGCGATCGTTCGACGACTTGGGACGCGAGATTCGTCAGGTCTTCTCCGAGCTGGTCAAGCTAGGCAAGGTCGAACTCAAGGAGGAGACGCCGCCGCCCGCGGTCCCGATGGACTACGCGTGGGCCAGAGTGAGTGTCGAAAGGAGGGAGAGAATCAAAAGAATTGTAAATGATAAGCGTGCTGCAGGAACTCGGCCTGATCCGCAAGCCGGCGTCGATCATGACGTCGATCTGCGACGAGCGCGGCGAGGAGCTGCTGTACGCGGGCGTGCCAATCACGCAGGTTCTCGAGCAGAACATGGGCGTCGGCGGCGTGCTCGGCCTTCTATGGTTCCAGAAGAGGCTGCCCGACTACGCGAACAAGTTCATCGAGATCTGTCTCATGCTGACCGCCGACCACGGCCCGGCCGTCAGCGGCGCGCACAACACGATCGTCTGCGCGCGAGCCGGCAAGGATCTCATTTCGTCGCTCGTCTCCGGTCTTCTCACGATCGTACGCCTTCCGCTAATCGATCGATGCGCATCTAATGCCATTTCTTCAGGGCGACCGATTCGGTGGCGCTCTCGACGGTGCTGCAAGGCAGTTCAGCGAGGCGATCGACAAGGGACTCAGTCCGATGGAGTTCGTCAACTCTCAGCGTAAAGCGGGCGCTCTTATCATGGGTATCGGACATCGTGTGAAATCGGTACGATTGCCGCCGAGAACGCATTCCTTTCTTACCAGCTTCGACGCTGATCTAAGACTGTTTTTAACTTGCCACTTCACTTTCAGATTAATAACCCTGACAAGCGAGTGGAGAGCTTGAAGAAGTTTGCGTTGGATCGAAGCTTGTTCAAGCAGGACACGCCGCTACTCGAGTACGCCCTCAAAGTTGAGCAGATCACAACTGCCAAGGTGCGTCGAGTCGCCAACGGGGGGGGGGGCGAGTGCTCATCGACTGACGGCTGATTTCAGAAACCGAATCTGATATTGAACGTCGACGGCGTGATTGGCGTCGTCTTTGTCGACATTCTTCGACACAGCGGAATGTTCACGATGCAGGAAGCGGCCGAGGTCATCGAGATCGGCACCCTGAATGGACTGTTCGTGCTGGGACGCAGTCTCGGCTTCATCGGTCTGCTTCGTTACCTGTCCTTTAACCTCTTCTTCACCGATCGTGTTTCAGGGCATTATTTGGACCAGTGTCGTCTGAAGCAGGGTCTCTACCGTCATCCTTGGGACGACATCACCTACATCATGCCGGAACTGGGACTCGAACAGAACTAATAGGCCTTTTCTGCTGCTACTATAGTAGTACGGTCGCGTCATGCAAGCGTTAATATTTCTACCATCAATTTCCAAAAACTAGATGCGGTGTGCTATTTTAATATTTATGCCTGGTTTGTTGATGTGATTTTTAGATGTTTCGGTTCAAGGAAAGTACGGTTCTGTTTTCTTTGTTTAACTATAGCCGCCTTTTTTCTCGCATAAATTAATAACGCATTAAGCTGCAAGTGTGATGAGCAAAAATGTATTGTCCTGTTGTTCTGATCGCCATGTGCCAAGCATTTGCCGTTGCAACTATTGGTGTTCAGCATTCCTTTTCCTTTTAAAAATGTCACCTATCGCGTGTTGTGATCTGTTAAATGTAATAGCACCGAATTTCACTGCGTTAAAGCATAGCACTTCTATTTGTGTGAATAAACAATAACATTCATTTAAGAGAGCTCACTGACTACAGCAGATCACTTTGGTGATAACGCGGGGCTTTATCTCTCCGTCGAGGGCGTTGATTGCCTCCAATTGCTAAGATTTTTAGCAAAGGCACTCCACGATCGATCACGACTCTCCGCAAGGATTTCTTGCTGCTGAGGGGTGTGCGCGCTGAAGTTGACGCTTCGATCGCTCATTGGCATCACTAAATCAGAACCTGAAATAAATCAGTTTATCACATAGTCTGGGCCTGACACACGTATACACAGAGATTTAAGCAGGGTTTTATTTGACGAATAAAAAGTAAAAATGTAAGGCTAGATCGACCGAGTTTCCTATTACTACTGTACAAGTGGCTCTAAGAGTATGGAACATTCTAGACGTAATATCGCTGAGTGGAATATTCTATAGATTCCGAAGTGTTCTAAATTACAATCTCTAAAGTGTCCTGAAGCCTAGATATACAGGTGGATTATTCAATGCGAGAAATGCAGGCAAGTCGAAAAGTATGGAACAATGGAGCTCAGGTCAGCGATCATCGAAGCTTCTTCCAACTGGCATATATGGCAGTAAAGCTGAGAGCATGTTTAGACGGGCGAAATGTAGACAGATGCTGCATGTGAACTATTTTTGAGGCATTCTTACCAAACATGGCCCGCTGCTTGACGGCTGCATTGTGTTTTGTCGCATACTCTTGATACTCTTCTTTCGTCATTGTCAACCAAGGACGCACCCAATAGAACAACGGCGAGAAGACGAAACCGGTCGCTATTGCGAGCGGAACAGTTATTCTCGCCTTTGGATATCGCAGAAAAAACCGCCTGAAATACTGAGACTTTAATTCACAGCTATTTTGTTGAATTTTAACAAGAAAAATTGTGCCGATCATTTCTACTCATTATCAACTACATACTTCCCAGCTAAGGCTTTTGTTAATGAAGCCATCAAAATCATTTATGCTTGTTCAGACGAACCTGATGAATCGAGGCACCCAACTGTTCGTCGGTTGATAATAAGTGGCCCGAGTTCGGATTGGTATAAAACAGTGTGCGATCGCTTGTTTGGAAGTACTACTGCCGATG